>WURS02456823.1:0-13829 GCA_011762765.2 Rhinocypha anisoptera | reverse complement strand
AGACGCGGGTCCGATGATGTTACTACGGGTGAGCTCGAAACTTTGGATCGAGAGCTCTTTTAGAACGAACGCTTTCCCGCAGCTCCTCATTCCCCTCCAAGGGAGAATTAACCCAGGTTCTTTCTTCGGGTTCAACATAATTGAAATATTGTCTCCACTATCATACTACAATTGTTTTCGGAAATCGGGAAACAAGAGTGTGAATTGTTGAATATTGTTTTCCGTCACTGTTCACGTCTTCTCTGTGTCATTTTGTGAACTGCGATGAAAGGGGATTCAGCCAACGATTATGGAATATTTGTAATCGCGTGATGTTGACTGACACAGAATTTACTTCCTTCATTTTTTTGTAACTGCGTACCAAACGGTAAGGGCTAAGAAATTTGCGCCAAAATGTAGAGTCCTTAAAATATGTTAATTCACGTTCCTATTAATCGAATTCTGGACAACTTCAAATGAAAGCGAAAGCTTTTAATGGAAGTATATAGAAAACGAATTTTAAATCAGTATCTACTTAACCGAAGATTTGATTTAATTTATCCATAAAGAATAATCATGTGTGGTTTTTGCCGGTAAAATCTATTAGCGCCTCATTATAATCAACCCCAACGGGGGTTGTAGTGAAGTCATGGCCCACCTAGGAAACTCTAGGGCGTGTCACGACAGGCTTGCCTAGTGCCTCCCTCCTACCGCCTATGTCCCTTTGACGATTTCTTACGCTGAATGCTACACGGAATGACCTGCTATTGAATCAGGATGCATCCCTGTTAATTGATCCGTATTTCCCCTAGATCATTACGTCTTGTAACTCTGTTTGTTAAACATAAACAATAAGATCCAATGTAAGGGAAAGAAAGCACTCAGTTCGAAAGGGAAATTCAAATCTCTTCGAGGTTTCTGGAAGCGTGTACTCCGAAGGATTGCCTTTACATTGGTCGTACGTTTATATACATTGCAATTATATAAAAGGTGATGAATAAACCTATTTTCGCTGCTGTCTTTACTTGAGTATCATATTATGAAACGATGTATCGTTTAACCACAAATATTCGGGGTTTGTCCTTAAATATCCTTGGTCTGAAAAGTAGAAAAAATGAAATGCCAAATTTAATTATTGTCACTATTATTTAATTTTATCCACGATATTGAATTAATGATTTTATCCACGCCATTGATAGTGGTAGCATATTTGTTTGTAGAGTGCGTCGACGGCTTAGGTCATTTAGCACTTCAAATCGAAGAATAACCCAATTGTACTAACATGCATGCCAAAGGCATGAGTGAAACACGTTACTCGAAACGGTTTGCGACTAGGCACAGGAGGCGATCAACAATTCTTTACGAAGTCGGTGAATACTAAGATACATTCCATTTTAACCCGTAAAAAATTTGCAGTGTCCAGCGACAATCGCCTCGCTCCGCATGGGCTGGGGAGCAGACCATTACCGCCATTTCACCCGTGATTGTCCGCTGGATATATCTCCTGCAATCACCTACCCACCCTGAAGTTTATAACTCCGGCATGCACTTTGACAAATTATTTTACGGTGCAAGATAGACCGGAGAGCAAATAAATAAACTGTTGCATCCGACGGCGCTTTATCAATTGTCCCTTTGCTCTCGCCGCGGCCATCGCAATAAGCTATATTATAATTGAAAAGAGAGAGGTTGGAAAGATGTGGGGAAAAAGATGTTGAGCGGAAACAGTCACAGATTCGACTCACTTACACGTACGTGGCTATTTGCTAAACAATGACTCATACCTTAGCTTTTAACCGCATATAAATATTTTCCACTCCATGTGAAAAAACGGGAACAAATAAGGTTTTTTTAGCCAATTCAAAAACTCATAATTGCTCAAATGGAGTAATTTTCACCTTTCGAAAATTTACATTGAGTTTGAAGTGCTTGAGCTCTCGTATAAGAAATTCTCCCTTTGTTCAAGTCTCTTTTACATTCCTTTAAAGGAATATCTGAAGCGTAATGAGAGTAAGGTGGATAATTTATCGAAGAAAAGAGTCGGCAAGGAATCTAAAACCTGAGATGCTAATGGATGGAGTTTTAAAAACTACGCTAAAGCTCACTCCTTAATTGATGAGGTCTGCTTGGTAATTGAGTAGATTGTTACTCATCAATCAGGGTATCATCCCTGGTTTTGTAGTGCGATCACATAGAAATCGTAACGGTTAATAAATCGTTTACTTAGGTTGTTATTAACCAATTACCATCCTTGGATATGTAATAAATCTTGTAAATAAGGCCAATAAAACTTTAAAACTCCTGCCGATCACGGAGTAAAATCTTCCCAAGCAGTACTTAAGTTTCAACATTAAGGTTAGTGTAAGCAATATAAAGGAGTTGGTGGTTGGTAAACTGGTGATTTAAGCACTCATCCACATATTTTTCAGATTATATTATTAGAGCAGATTATTGAAGAAGTCTCAAATCCATTAAAATTGATAGGATCTTGATAAAAGAGCTTATAGCTATATATTAGTGGCATAATTATAACTATTTTAACATCATGTGTAAATGAAATTCAGTTTTGGTAAAAATTAAGTTTATTAGATAGAAAAAAATTAATAACACCAAAAGGTTCATACTCCAATATGAGTTTTGTCAATATTCTTATAAAAATGCACCACCGTTTAACAGCTCACTGCTTCTCAATATTACGTGCCCTGTGAAACCAGTATTAAAAATACCGACTTTTAATTTCAGCTCCGATTTCCAATTCTTCAAGTGGTGACATGAAATAGTTAATGTTACAAGAGAATATTTTAAAACTACACATTTGTTTATTAATAAACTTTCTGACATGAATTATAATCCTTAACATTTGAGTATGAATTGTGCACGGGAGAATTTATTTGTCGGCAACAATGTATGCCCTAAAATATCACTCATCATTAGTTCAATAGACTTCGGTTCAACTTGGTGAAGCCACTTTATGACTATGGGAAATTAAAGTTGTTCGGTTTTTGTGGAACCGAACAAAGTTTGATTTCCTCTGTTCAATAATCATTATTTACCGAGGATGGAAACATCATATGGAATGATCGGGTTTCGCTTCGTAATGAATCTTGGGCTAACCGATTGAATCGATCACATCGAATGCATTTTTACAAATAGGAGAGCACATGTCGATTACCTACTATCGGTAGGTAGCTACGTACTCATTTCTGTTGGTGGAAGAAATTTCGTCACTATCTCTCGTCTCTCGCGCGGCTGATGAATGTGATGTGACATCCATCGTCGAGGAGTTAAATCGAAGGACGATAGAGCATTAAGGAAAACGATCACTTCGTAATCCACCCAAAAATGCATCAATCCGATAAATCTTCGGAATTGTTGTAACTGATCCTCACATCCGCACTTTCGGAAACGCGCACTACCGTGTGGCGGAGGTGGAGTCCAGAGCGTCGGCTGCACGGTACATTAATATATTCGGGGAGAACACTTGTATGCTCCCCGAGCAATCGTCGCTGTCATTCACAGCGCGTGGTGTGGGGAGGGGGGGGGGATCGCTTCGATGCCTAGAGATACGTCCGTCCATCAAAAACCTCCCCGGGACTATCATGCGCATGAAACATGGCGCGTTTGTCCGGCTTCGTGGCGGACGCCAGTAAATCAGCTCCGAAGTCGAACGAGATAAGGATCGCCCATCTCCCGGTCACCACCGGCAATTTGTCTTCGGAAAAGTGCGAACGGGTTGAAATATCCCATCCCATTGTGGGGTGGGGGGGAGGAGGGTGGAGAGAGAGAGAGAAGGCTTCCCTCTCGAGAGACGAAAGGGTGGAAGACGTCGAGAGACATTTCGTCTCTCGTCGTTGCGAAAACTAATTCGGTTGAGGGGGGGGGCTGCGGGGCGATTGAAAGACGGGATTTTTCGCTATGCTTCATCCACCGTAAAAACTCGGATAGGCGAAAGGCAGGTGGTCTGCCCAATGAGAACCTCCCACTCTCCGTCTAACTCTCTGTCTCTCTCTCTCACACTCTCCCTCCGTCTAAATATTCCCCCATCCAGTGCACGCCCAAGAGTCTGCGACCGAGGTTTCGGCAGTGACAACAATTTCGTTATCTCGGGACTCGATCGGTTTTGTCAATGAGACCTCTTTCTTTCCCTTCCCTTCTCTCTCTCTCTCTCTCCCGTCCCTCACCCCCAACTCCGAGAAACTCGCAAACTTCCACTCCCTGAAATCCACTTTTGCTGCGTGTTTTTTTTTCTTCAAAATTTCACCAATTCCAACTTTCCAATTCCCACCCTCAAAATGTCATTCTGTCAGGAGCGACATTACAACGCCTCGTCCACGTCCACGTGATACCCTGCAAGACGCTGCGAGGGCGTGGGGCAGGAAGGGGTGTGAACCACCGCCAGGCATGCATTCCCCAATGCAAAAACATTACAAATTACTGGAAGAATTCCGCACCAGAAACTACTCACACGTAAAACATTCTGCGACAAAACAATAATCAGTTCATGCATGGAAAATTTGAGAATTCGTAAAGGTACATTTAAACCCCTAGCATGAAGAACTACTAATATGTACATTGGCTATCGTAACCATCCTCTTGGCGCCTACGATCATACCTATTAGGATCTCTACTCAAACGAGGAAAATTTAACATTTTAAAACTGTCCTTTCTACATTCTATTTCCCTGTTTTTTCGTCCGTAATCAGGTCTACAGGAGCAAAATGAGGTTTGTAATATGTATTCTAAGAAATAGGTTAAAAAAATTTGCAATTTCCACTTGAAATCCACTTTCCACTTTAATTTCCACTTTAAATTTGAAGTGGAAATTGTAAATTTTTTAAATCTATTTCTTAGATTATGGATCGTTTCCACCACATCTCACCTGACTCTAACGTTTATTTGTAATCTGTATCTAACGTCTTAGGAAGAGTGACCTGCATCAAATTTAAACAGTATAGTCGACCTTTACTTTAACCTATATTTACTATCAGTATTATTTTTTACTATTACGAGTACTTCCAATAACGCCGTCATGCTTTGTGTCTCGTGATGCACCGACGCAAACCGCACGCGATTTGAGGGGGGGGGAGGGTGCTCACGGGGTGGCGGGAGGTCCGATCCGGCTGCACTTGGCCCGACGAGGGCAGGGGAGTCGTCGCATCATGGCCTATGATTCCCCCCACCGACATTTCACCCCAGACTGTAAAGAAGCTTCCCCGTTGGCCAGTCCGGCACGTTAAGCGTGGTCGACACGTGCAAATGCATTTTGTGTTCGCTTTTCGCTCCGATCGAATCCAGCCAAATAATGAAAGACATTTTTTTTTCCTCTCGGGGAAGAGGGGAGAGGAAATGCGATCATTCGGCACGGGACGCTTCGATGCATCTCAAATCATTCGTTCGGGAGATTATTCTTCACGAGAGAATCCGATCCTTCCGCCGTATTTAATCGATTCTTTCCATTTTTGCCTCGTAAGAGGGTGATTAATAGCCACGCCGTGCCCTGAATACATATATAGTGTGCATTATTCCGAAATTATCGATGTTTTTGAGCGTCGGGTGTATCCGGAAACCTTCCGAGTGAGACCTATAATCAAGATCAAAATTCAACATTAGCAAGCCTATGATATTTAGGCCCATTAGATTCTCCCTGAAGCCAATTACTTGTTTTTGAGGAGCTTGTACCTATCTAATGATATGAATTACGGTAAAGGAAATTACATTTACTAGTAAACTTCTTCCTTGTCCCTCGTTTTTGTAGTTTTCAAACTCAATTAGTGTAGTTTTTCAATTTAGAAATAATTTACGTGAGAAAATGAACAATTTCATGAAAATTAACATCCATTTTCTGCATTTTTTACAAGATTTTCTCCCTGAAGAAATTCAGAGAAATTCATAAATAATTATGACCATTGAACCAAGTGTTATCGAGTAAATATCGGATGAATACGTAGCACTCATCGACACTTCACATATGAGAACATAAAGTTTAGGATTAAACCATATGAAAATATTTTATTCAAAGACCATAAATTTTCCAAGTTCATAGTTCTTACTTAACTAAAGGCGATGCATTCTATTTGAGTGTCGCTATTGTAGTTCTTGGAATATAAATCAGCTATAAACGGTCTTCAATGGGGATAGCAGGTTGAATTTGAACAAAATATTTTCCGTATGCGTAACATCTTCGCATTTTGGAATAAACGAAAAATAGGTTAAGCAACGAGGAACTTTTTTAAGTTAAGTTGAAACGGTGAGAAGGCGACAATAGAACTTTTCTTTGACAAAAAAATGTAGTGAGAAAAATTTCCTTCACGAAAGGCCGGAGCTATAGTGTCAAATAGCTATCAAAAAGATTTTTTGATTCAATGGGGGTTAGGGCGATTATTTATATTATTCCTCTATAATTGCGTTCCTCTACAAATATATTCTTCTCTTCTTTTAACATAATCTGCAATTAATTTATCCAAACTCCGGGCACCTTGGTAGTCCTCCGCTTCACCCAAGTGGGCTCGACACCTGATTTCGCTAACCGCGAAACGATTTTTTTTAAACCGGCTAGTCATTCCGCAAACTACCTCGCGAACCGGTTGAATCACGATCGTGGGGGGGCTAGCACATTTCGGGTCGTGCTCTAACCGGAATCGTTCCGCGTCCCGGCGAAAATACCCCCCCCTTCCCCCTCCCCCCCCCCCCGCCCCGCCCCGCCCCCCGACGCCTTCCGACCCCGTAATCGCTTCTCGGAATGGGCACAGTCACAGTCGAAAGTCTCCCTCCCACGCACTCCCTCATGAAATCCCGACAATTTCCCCGAGGGGAGCGGATTCACACGCACGGACAATGGAGGCGTTCGCGGATTCCGGGTCTCCGGGAAGGTTGAGGGGGGTTTACGCCGGGTGGTAGGAGAGTGGGGGTTTAGAGAGGACGTGATTCGAATATCCTAGAAGGCGAAACTGCAATGGGGAGGGGCGGGGTTGAGAGTGCGAGGCAGGTCGAAAGTGGGATCACCTGATCGCGTCTCCGCTTATCCGGGAACGGACCCCGAATCTCGAGAGCCTCCTCCCTGGGAATTTCCTCCTTCCGTCCGCGGCTGAGTCACCACCAAGTCCCTCCCGGACCCCAGGAGGTTGCGTCGAGGACGAAGATTTTCGCCCCGCGACCTCACTAGGCTCGCGGGGGATGTGCCGGCCGTTTCCCGGTTTCCGCTCGTCTTTCCTCCTCGCGGGCGGGGGAGGTCGACTCCTCTCTTTGACGTCGCCTTTAATATTTTAAATCATTTTGCGAAGAGTACTTTCATTCTCTAAGCGGTCTTTTTCAGCGAGGTCGGATGCTCAAAAATCAATAATGTTTTTTTTTACTGTTTTCGAGTAATGTGACATCCTGGAGTGGATCCCAGTGAATGAATTCATGTGATTATACCATTACAGAAAAACAGGAGATAATTTAGCATAATTTTACTAATTTGTCATTCATTTTGCCAGGAATTTAGAGAGGGATATTCAAATAAAAATTACCAACAACTACGAATTTCACCTTGATTTTTCGAAATAAATATAAATTTTCTTACTACATAATCTCCAACCACGACGCATGGATAGAAAAAGGACGACTCGGCTGGATTACTGAATACTGTTTACATTCAAAAGTTGTTATCATCTTTCATTTATTATTCCCATTTTATTCCAGTTACACAAATTTCAATACCACTGATTTCACAGATGGGGTCTGACACAGAAGAAAACCCTATGTTATGATCCAGTAATTAGCAACATACGACAGTAATGAAATAATAGTATGAAAATATATGACCTATTACGGGAAAAATTATGTTACAATTTCAGCTCAGAGAGATTTAATCTCTGAGGTAACATTGAATAAACTGACATGGAGATAAAACCTTTTACCTGCATATATGTTCAGTGTTTAGAAGACCTATTAGTTAAATTTCCCTGGTTTCCCCAAATCACCGAATGAAAGCGAATTAGTTAAATTGGGGTATGAATAAGTTATCTTCAACGTCAGTTAAGGAATAGAAATCCCAAAGACGTTTCGCGATTATGGTATGTAGATGAAAAAACTAATAGGTTATGGAAAAGAAAAACTTTGCAAATCCTCAGTTATAAACTTATTTAATGGGCCAACATATTTCACTGCACTGTAGCACCATCAGGTTCATTTGTACTGATGATGCTAAAGTGTAGTGAAACATGTTTACCTATTAAATAAGTTTATATCTGTGGCTTTGCAAAGATTATCTTTTCTGTAAGCTACGATGGAATTCCACAATGTATTGGCCACCAAAACTAATCATCCTTGGAGAAAATAAGACACAAAAATGACAAATTATACCATTTATACAATGGTTTTCACTATGGGAATTATTTTCTCGATTTTTACCTACTGTAAATAAAAATTTAGTGGTACTAGAGATGGCCGACGTATTTTGTACTTCATCCAGTCTGTGATTCAAACAAATTGCTCTCCAATAAATCTCGTAAATATTACAGCGATGATAATTTTGGAGCCATTATATTCGACATTATAGAAACCGTGAATTGCTAGTGAAATGTATATGTGCAATTCCCGCTAATTTTATGGTTATATTACATTAAGCTTATAAGATCTAATTAGTTTTTTCTATTAATGAGGCATGTTAAATTGTGCAGAATGCAACCTCATTTTTTTATATTTTTTTAAGAATTTCTCATGAGGACTGTCTAGTGACGAGGATTTCTTTTGCATCAGCTCAAATGAGAATCTAATCAGTACCATAGTAACTTATGGTGCATAAAATCACGTGAAATATTTTCAGTGTGTGCTTGTTTTATGCTATGTGGAAACAGAAATATCCTAAAGGGTGACTTAAAATTGTCCTGTACTTCAGCTGGATTGTCAGCCATCCACCGGAAATGAAAAAAAAGGTGTCTCGCGAATGACTCGGTCCGCTTCCCATAAAGAAGTGATTTCATTTCTCGGCTGACTCACATCAAGGATCTCGAACAGTTCCGTATCACCGGTTGGGATTGTCCCACGTTGCCTCATTCTTGCGACCCGCGTCAGTCCTAACTCGTTTAGAATAGCTGAATGCCAATTAAGGGTTGGTAAAGAGAGGCCGAAAATTGGTTTAAGATTTTTTTCCAATTGTCAAGGTCTGCATTGCTGAAAAGGTGACGCTGGCGATGATGGTACCGGAGAGATGAGTGCTCGCTGCCACCTGAGGTCTAATTCTAATGGTCGGTCTAGAGAGAGCGCGAACGTCGCATTGCGCAAAAGACGCAAGACCTTGATCCCATTGCGAGAACACCATTGAGAAGAATTTCCCATTTGTATAAAGTTCGTTCAAAGATATGCCGAAGGCACTGGCGGCATTAACGGAGATCTCTTGACGATCAAATGCTATTGTAACCCGACGACGATTATTGCGTCATCCTAGCGTATGTGAACGCGTCGCGATCTTGAATGAGTCATGCACGATTTCCGAGAAGAAAATTTAAGCATTCTACTTCAAGCGAAAAAAAATGCTCTGGTAAACAGGGAGGAATGAATCTCCCACTGTTAAAGTGCCGTTTATCTAAATAATAACACAGAAATGATGAAATAATGATTTTAACACCAATAGATAGTGAATCGTAAACTATATATTAGGTACTGTGTTTTAAGAGAGCTTCTGCAGTGACTTTTTCCCCATGTTTACAAGGACGTAACAAACATAGTTTTTTGAATTCTAGAACAAAATGGGGATGAATTGAATGTGATATGTATAATACAATATATATATTCGTATATTTACATACAGATTCAGCCGTTCTAAATGTTTTACGACTCTATATACCAGTTTGAAAGAAAGTACATGCTATCAAATATGGTCAATGGGACGCGTTTTTTTATAGTTTTAATACACTATAAATAACTGAGCGTTAGAAAAGATCAAAGTCATTTCAGTCAAATATAATTTCCATATATCACTTCCTGTATTATAGTTCCACCTGTCAAAATCGGAACGATATTTCAAATAGATGGCAGTACTATTGCTGTTTATCGTGTGAGTTGACGCATATGTCCATTTAGCACCTCGCCAAGTCGAAGAAAAAACCACGTGGATAAACACAACACCCATGCGCTAGGCGGGACTCAAACCCGCAACCTTTGACCCGCCAGACTTGTTGCCCACCAAACCATCTCGATCGGCTCACATCGCGGAAAATGTTTACAAGTAATCATGCATGGAATACTTGAATTCAGTTTGCGAGACGGAGTCGCCGTAAGAAACCAGGTGCCGTAAGAAACCTGAAAGTGGAAATAGTTGGAGCAGTGAATTTTTTCGTGAGAATCATTTACGTTAACTCGAGACCCGACGGCACCTACCGCCACTCCGGCGATAGAAAATTTTCCGGGGATCGTACCCGCCGCTATGAGTATTATTCCATCTTCGCTCTCGAATGGCATTTACTCAAACAAACATCTTGCCGAACACATCGGGCGCGACGCAAAAAGGGTGGTGGCGTGACAAAGAATAATCGCGCGTGGGTCACGGGGAGTGGAAGGGACGGATACAAAGGTTCGTCTCACTGGTTTATCCGAGCCATGTATAATGCGTGCCTTTTGACAAATCATTGGTGATTTTGATGGATGGAATGCGCGTAGCGGTTGCTCGGGGGAAAAATGTAATGGATGAATATGACATCTTGGGAGGTCGCAAAATCAAGATTTGTATGTGGGAACGTGTGACTGGAATTAATAGGCAGTCCCATCGCCGGGGCTTGTTAGGGTGAGGGAGCGAGAGATTCGGAGTTCTCCCCTGACATTCTCCGCTTCGGGCCTGCTTCCGCGCCTTCCTTGTCCGCACTTGGTTTTGGGGCATCGCTCTCCGAGGAAATGATGCCGTGGTCTCCATGGAGACAGAAGCTAAAAACGGATGGGAATCAAGGTTCAAATTGTAATAAAACATTTAGAAGCACGCACTATATACTACTGTGTGAACTTCACATGCGCATTGCCCTTTTTCCACCATCATTGTTATGTTCATCTGTGAATATAATGGAGAGGAAATCAAATGACGGAAGAAATATATTGAATAAAGATGAAATCAAGTAAAGAAAGAACTTTTAAGTGAAATATATAACTACAGCTAAGGTAAAGCAAAGCATAATAACAAACTTTTGAAAGAATGACATATGAAAAATATTTTAATAGACCGAAGAACTTTTATTGATTGTCATTTCCTGCCAGTGCCTAACGGCTCATTAAAACGTGAATTAGTCTTTTATACGACGCTGGTATTTTAGAAGCATTTCTTTAAATAACTTCGGTAACCAGGATAGCCATTAGTAAACTCATAACTATAGTAACCATATTAACCCTCGTAGTGTATTTGAAATTGGTATGATCGATATATACAAAGTTCAAGGTAAGCTAAACATGTGATATAAACGATACCTACGTCTTTGAACGTGGGTATCGGAGTATAACGAGCTATGCTTTGCAAAGTCGACAGATATTGAGAAACATTTTCTATGGTATTGAAAAAATTCATGATATTTTTCTTCTAAAACAAATGATTTCCACCAAATAAAGTCTGAGATAACTTCCCCATGCGTTATCACAAAAGTTTTGGGATGAAGTTAAGGTGGAGTAAGGAAATATAATTTTAAAATGCAGGAAACAGAATCGAAATCAGAACGAAATAATTACTTGAGAGTTCCATGTCGATTGTTGAGCATAGCCTGAAAAAAAATTTCGCCTATAATTTGAAGGTTGTTTTTAAGTAGTAAACAAGTAACAACGGTGAAAAGGGTTAGCAAGGAAGGGAGAAAATGTTAAAGTCGATAAAAATGTCTTATTTGTTCTTATTCAAATGTACAAGGGTCGTTAATCCGAGTCCGATCTCTCGTGACGGGGTAATTAATCAATGAATCCTTAAGAGAGGACTCTACTCCATATATGATCACCGAATGATATGAGTATTTGTCTCGTGCCAAAATCCACGGACGGACGCCCAATAAAACTTTTTTGTCTGCTCACCAGAGGCTATTTTCCTGGGGTGGAAAGAAGCAAGCGGATTGACTCCATTTCTCCCCGTCATTGGTGCGATGAGCTATCGCCGCGTTCATCTATCACCAGTGTCGGGTAACATCTAACTTATTACGGTGAACTCCGCACTTAATTCTAGTGGAGAAATCTTAATAACTATGAAGATTTATTATTTTAATCCCATCTTTCGTGGGGGATAATGGCGTAACTGACGATATTTTCTATTCGTTTCGCGCGAATATTTATTTTCACTAACCAATGCAACAACCACAATCTTGATGTTTTTTAATTAAATAATTTTGGAAATTCAATATCATTCACTCGACTTACAAAATTTACTCCATTAGTTTCGGAATTACATTATTTGTAAGGGAAACCTCTCATTGCTGTTAACGCAACAGACGTGATGAAAAGGAATTGTGACCGGGAGGCTCATTTAACTTGGGCACTGCCTTGTATGCCTCTTAATCTCAGCTTTACCTACTTGTAGCAAAAAAAGGACGTCGTATCAATTCAAAAAAATTTCTACGGTCCTCTTTGTAAATCATTATTATTACATCAAAATTTATAATGCTATTTTGTTCATATTTACGACTCATTATTACGATTCCAGTATCTTTCTGTGTATCCTATCTCAATGGGCAAAAAGAAAGTAAGCGTAATTGGTAGGTCCTTGTTTGTTGAACAACCATTTAACGACAGTCGAGTGAATATAGAGGCCTGGGATGAAAGGGACGGTATGTAGAAGAATTGGCATAGAGCTCAAGTCTTTCTGAGGAGTCCAATAAAATAACTCACACTCAGACATTCACTCAAAAGTTTTCCGTCTTTTGTCGATCCTATTTATTTAGTCTAACTGAACCAGAAGGGGAGATCTAAAAACACTGTAACCTCACCCGGGCCATCTCTAGGTAGGGCATCCTCCGTAGAATTGGAGCATATATTTGAATTACAGAATCAGCGAACGTGGAAGTATAACATTAAATGAGCAATAACCATATTTGGAGGTTTGGCTCGAATGTAAAGGGAAGTGGATGTGTCGGAAAAGTGACAGTGGAAAATGAAATGGGAGGGCGTATTTCTGAAAAGGAGGATACGAGAAATTAAAATAATTCGTTTCGCCTCCAAAACGAGAGCAAAATAACTCAGGCGGACGACAGAAACAATTACGATAGGGACCTAGTACCTTTTGGGCCGTAACATTTGTTTCTGCCTTTTACGGTCGCGGCAGTATTCGCGTCATTCCGGTCGAAAAATACTCCAATGGCTTAATAACTACTGCTCCAAGGAATGCCCGCGCATGCGTGCTGGTCCCTATTCCACGCGTCCGAAAGCTGTTTCTCATTCATATCTCATGCGCGCATACATTACCCGAGGCCGTTCCGGAACCCATCCACCGCCCGTAACTTTTTCGATACCTAATTTTGTGCCATCTCTTAAAGTCGAACCAAGGGGCCATTACTGTAATTGAAAAGTGCCTGCCGCTCCGCCGTAAAGAACGTCCGAACATCGGTCCTGAGTTTGCACACGAGGGTTCTTTTTTTTACCCGAGGAGGAGGAGAAGAAGAGTGGGGGGGGGATAAGAGTCCCGACCAATCATTCGCGGCCCCCATGAATCCATAATTATTTGCAATTCCGAAGCCTCGTTTCATTACCGGTTTGTCAGTATTCATTAACGGCCTTGGAGGTAAGCGCCATCATCGCTAATGCGTATTAAAGGGTTTATCGAGAGACCATCCTCTCCGCTCTCCCCAGTGCACTTGTCTGCGCGCGCACGCACATTATGTCTCCCAAAAGTTAACGCCCATCCCACACCACTACTCCAC
>WURS02456803.1:0-13829 GCA_011762765.2 Rhinocypha anisoptera | reverse complement strand
GGGGGGGAGGGGCACGGGGGGAGTGAGGGGGAAGGGGGAAACAGAGCGTGTTGGCGTGTGCGTGTCACCATAAACACGCACGCGCGAATTCATCCGAGGTGAAGGTTGGTGTATGAGAGAGATAGAGATAGAGAGGGAGAGGGAGACAGGGTGGTTGAGAGAGAGTTGCTCAGAGAGAAGGATAGAGAGAGAGAGGGATAGCGAGAAGGAGAGAGAGAGGGACAGAAGGAGGGAGAGAGAGATGGGGAGAGAGAGTGGGAGAGAGATAGATAGATAATATATTGTGCTCAGGGTGTATAGAGCCCATAGAGCAACTAAAAGTATATTACATGCACATAGTTACATTATGTAAATAAACAATAACAAAGATATTTTTCTAAAAGAAAGGTAAATTTAAATTACTAAATATAAATAGTCTTCAATCATCTGGGAAGCATTCTATAAGTAGCATATCATGAAATTTAATTTTAAAGATGGTGAGAGAGCGGGATTTCCTCAATCCGGTAGGAATTAAGTTGCATAGTTTTTCAACTGCCAAGACAAACGACCTTTGGAAAGTAGTTATACAGGAGGAGTAGGAGGAAATTTCTAGGTTGTCGGAACCGTTCTTGTAACCATTTTATGTGAAGTAGCTCTAATAGAAAACCTATACTATATTAGATATGAAGGCTCGAAAACGGAAAGCAGAAAATTTTCAAGAAGGTATTTATGCCGCATTTCAGTATTCAACCAACCTAGTTTTTTGAAATAGGGAGTGAGATGCTCGTCTTTGCGAAGATTAAAGATTTAGCGTATGCAGGAATTTAGATGGTGCTGAAGCTTGAGGTCATTTTCCACCGTCAAATAATTATAAAATAAACAACAGTAATCAAAATTTGTGAAAGAATAATGAAGCAATGAAATTAAATAAGCAATTTTCGGGTGTTTAAAGACAAGGTTTTTATTTACCTTAAGTTGGTATAGAGACATTGATTTTATTAGAAATATGCGGTATCTGATTATCCAATAACAAGTTATGATTAATGTAGGTGATTGCGTACAGTTATAGAGTAAGGCAGCTTATTTTCCATGACTTTTGGGAATGAAAGTAAACCAAAATGGTTAATAATTTTCGAGCTACCGAGTAGGCTAGCCTGAGTTTGGTGCTGTTAAGAAGATGAAGGTTCTTATCAGCCCAATACACTACTGCTGAGACGTCTTCATTAATCTTAGATTTCATATTAATAAAATCGTGAGGGTAGCACTTATAATATATTTGAAGATCAGTCAGCGTAAATCAAGTTCTGGCAGTTCTCGATGCACTTCAGGAGGTCGAGAACCAACAACGAAAATAATAATGGACCAAGGACAGAACCCTGAGAAACCCCACAATAAATAGAAAACCACCTGGAAAGGTTTCCTTCTGAGTCCTTCACTGCATGGCGTCGATTGTTCAAATAGGAGTGGAACAAATGCAACACGGAGCATGAAAAATTTAGTTCTTTCTTTTTTATTCATTTTTTAATTTATTTTAATCACCCACAAGCAGCAATAATATTTTTTAAATAACAAGGGCAAAACACACATCCATGCTCTATGTGGAGATTTAAAATCCACCTAGTCGGGATTCGAACCCGCCACCTCCCCGTTGGCAGACGAGGACGTTATCCCGCCGCCACCGAGGCCGGCTTTTATTTTGAGAAATAAGCAGCAAGTGGGTCGCACGATATAAATGCTTTACTGAAATCAAATACTGCTAGGACCGTGATTATCCTTTTATCAATTGCGGAGCGAATATAATCGGGAGAGAGAGGGAGAGAGATGGAAAGAGAGAGAAATAGGGAGAGAGAGGGAGAGAGTTTCGGAGAACAGTTTCCTCCATGTACGTGCCCATTCCCTCTCGAGAATCCCGCGAAACAATCGGTCGTGTGCCTTGAAACAAAAGCGCGGCGCCTTCCTCTTTCTTCTACCCTATTCCATTTTCTCATCAGCCTCTTCACTGGGAGAGAGGGTGTGGGGTTGACGGCACATCGAGGGAACAGGAACATTTATTATTATTCCTATTCACGCTTTATTATTATTTTCATTTTTGGCGGTCGGATGTGGGTGTTTGTTGTTGTCGGGGAGTGGGGTGGGCTGGGTGTGAGTGGGTGTGTGGTAGTGTCGGGGAAGTGTGGTGGGTGAGGGAGGGAGGCCCGCGTGCGCTGGGTGTAGTCACACCCGAGAGGCCGTAATGGGAGGGAGGGAGAGATGCAAGGGAGTGAAAGCTCGGATGGAGGGTTCCACACACCCACAGACACACACAAACACGAGCGTGAGATGTACCTTAACCAGCAGATTACCCTTCAGCATCATTTCATTGAGGAGAGAAACTAAACAATAGAAACTCTTATAAGAATCTCAAGAATAGTCATTTAAAAAGTATTTAGATAACTTTTGTATCATTTTGAGGAAATAACATAGAGTTTTCGAACGAATAACTCAACTGAGATATTTTAGTAAAAAGAGATATAATTTTCATCAGTGACAAATCATCTATTTAGGCCTTTCTTTATTCATTTTTGCTCTATTTATGTTATTTATTAATAACTCCATGACAACTCCATTGTTATTTCTGTTACAACTGTTATTTCTTTTCCTAATTTAAATTAACATTTATATAAATAATTTATAGCTTCAACACTTTCCCTTGTTGATTTAAATTAACAGCTCTTCAAACCTAATTCTCTACTTTAATCTCTTTCCCTGAATCTGAAGTCATTGAACTCTTCAAAATTGGTGTGGATATTGGCTTGCATAGCTTTGTTCATTATCACTGATGCTCAACTCTCTCTCAAGCATCTCCTTGAAGTGTCTCTTGTCCTGATGACCCCATCTCTCATGGTACAGCTGACAAGGGCCTCTTGGGTGAATTTCTCATCATCTGTATTCTTCCTGAAGTTCCTATCGAACATACAAAGCTGCGTAGTCAATTCGTCAAAAGTCTTCATCTTGTCCTTGATCAGCAACATCCAACTTGGTCTGAACATCTCAAAGGAGCTCGGTAAAATATGCAAAACTTTACATATTAAAATTAAATCATCTCTTTCTTCTTAATTACACTCTCTCTCTAATTATTGGGGTTCTGGGCTCATAACCCATTGAGCTTTTGAACGAATAACTCAAGTCAGATACATATTTTAGTAAAATGAGATTTAATTTTCATAAGTGACAAATCCTATCTCTAATCCTTTTTTTATAAATTTTTGCTCCATTTTATGTTATCTATCAACAACTGAGTCGTACTAAGATAACAATGTTCCTTTTACTGTCATTTCTCTCCTCAATTTAAATCGATATCTACATAATTAATTTATAGCTTCAACAAATAAGATTCTTGGTATTTGTTCTCTATAGGGAAGAGGAGAACAAAAGTTAAGATAAACTGATGACTTTGTTGATTGAACTTTATATATTTAAAAAATTCATTTTAATAAGCCATGTAAGTGCACTGCAGTATCCAGGAATTTTAATACTTTTACATTTTCTAAAGTAGCCAGCCACACACCCTAGCTGTGACCTATAGAGTATTATGTAAGAGGAAATACTATAGCGTTCAATGAATTTTTTAAAGCCTTATTACAGGGAAAACGACCATAAATATTAGTATATATAGACGGGCATGAGTGATCACTTTCTAAAAATATAAAAATCAGTATGACCTCTTAACGTTTTACTGTTGAAAACGATGAAATTACTTAGCTGGATGGCAAGAGCCATTAGAAAGTAACCTGTTGAACAAGAAACGATTTTCTCCCTTTATATCGCCGGTTACCATGGTAACAATGTTTATGGTGCAGGAGATAGGTGCGACACAATAACTATTGCGATTGGAATTCCAGAACTTTATTAAAACTAAATAGCACGATAGCAATGAATGGAATCCGTAGGACTAAACATAATGTTTCAAGACCTCTTGATTATATTTATGGTAAGATTTTCAAAATTCATTTAGCCAGAAGACTGTAGGTACCTATTGGTTAAATGTAAAAAAAAGTGTTGAAGTTGGTTTATCAAATTAAAAAAATTCTTTACTATTATTACAGACCCTAACTTCATCGTGGCCCATGCCCGTGACCATCAGCGTGCAGCGGTGGAATCATTTAGTCGAATAGCTGAATTTGTAAGTTCACATGATAATCTTCGAGATGTACGAAAGAATTACTCTTCCGCACTACTTTAGCATGACATTGAAATGAGTTATTTTTATAAATAATCTCTGACAAACGGAAAAGACGATAATTTAAAGTCTTTGGAGGAAACTAAATGCAATCGTCTCTTTACAGAGGTATTTTATCTCAAAGAACACAAAGGAACCTTCTTTGCTAAAAATTAAAAATAAGTCTTGAATATCATTTCACGGAGAGATTTTCAACAGTTACGACCAAAGCCACACTAAGCAACATATAAGTTTTTTGTGTTATTGTACCAATATGAGGAATTTCTTATAGGCTTGGAGTATTACTTTGGTTTGAAAGCATGATAGTAACAATCACACTACACCCATATTATGCTCCATTAGCATATCATTATTTCGTATATGTCTCTCAAAAAACACATCGATAAAACTGCTCCCAGACAGAATTCTACTGATCTTTTAATGCTAGTTGGTCATGCTTGTAAATGAGTAAACTGTAGTTAACGCGATAATTAAATTGAGTTATGTGATAATTACGCCCCGCATATCGCTTGTCACTTATTCTACCAAATTCAAAATTCGGAGGCTAGAGATGAAACCACAAAGACGATGTAAACGTATCTAAACGCTCAGTTGTTGTCAAATAGATTAAAGTTGGGGTATTATTTTGATAGTTCGATGGTAGATCGTTATAAGAATATCTTGGGCACTGTCACTCAAATTGCGATTTGCTTGTAATATTATTGATATATTTTGCTTACTAGAGTCTGCTAAACAAGTTAGTTGGCATTGATTTTCTTTTGTGTAATGATTACAACAATGTACACATACTTTGTTTCGCCGAGTATTGGTTAAAAAACACGGAGATTGACTATCAACATTCCGGGATTTATACTTGAAGTGCATCGTGTCGTCTTAATTATAAAAATGGTGGTACCTGTATCTTCGTTAGAAGGAATATGGACTTCAAGCCGCTTTGCTTCAGCGAGATTCAAAGTATAGACAAAGTTTTTTAATATTTCACTCAAAATTACAAAGTTCAAATTAATTATTGTGTATATATAGTATGGAGATTTTAATATTTCCATGGAGAACCTAACTCTTCTAATGGACAAAATAACTGTAAGTAGTAAAAAAGTAGCTCTATGTGGAGACTTTAATATTGCCTTTGGTAACAATATGTCTCCCTAAGTGAAAGAATTTAATGTATTTCTGAGATTTTTTAACATCTTTGCTCTGAATGGATCTCCAACACGAGTAACTGAAAGTCAGTAAACTGTTATTGACCAAATTGTAACTAACCTATGTGAGTATGTAAGTAACTAACTATGTCTTGATAAACTTCGTGTAAATGTTTTTGACCCAGGGTTCTCAGACCACAGAGCAATTAATGTGGACTTCCTTCCCACAGATGCCCCGAATGACCGCAGTAATTTCTTCTGGATCCCAAAATGGGATTTTTTTCGATGACCTAATTTATTTATTTTACCTCCAGCTTAGCAGTGACTTTGGGATGAAGTGGCCCCTGCAAGTAGTCTTGATAGTAAAGTCATTATTTTTGTACAGAAATTCGCTTATTATTTCGAATCTGCTTTACCCATCAAATGGTGGAAAGTAACAGAGAGTAATGTGACAAATCGTAAATGGTTAACCCCCGAAATTGTCTAAATGAGTGCTCAAAAACGAATGTTACACAGTTAGTCAGAACTTATAAAAATAATAATGACTTTAGAAAGGCATACATGATTATGAAGTGACTAGATGGGGAAAAAATCGAGATTTACCATCAGAATGTGAGAGGATTAAGAACTAAGGCTGATGCATTTTTCATTAATGCTGCCTATTGTGGCTGTGATATATTGTGCTTTACAGAAACATGGTTAAACTCCTCAATAGGGAACAGTGAACTATTTAGTGATAACTTCATAGTTTACCGGAAAGATAGAGATGAACAGTTGTCATACCAGTCAATGGGTGGTGGAGTAATGATAGCTGTCCATAACAACATTGTATCTGAGAGAGTGCTAGAATTAGAAACTGAAGTAGATGAGATCATCTGGGTCAAAATTGATATAGGTATTAAGAAATGGTTATATATATATGTGTTGTGTACTTTCCCCCAGCTACCGATTTAAAGGTTTACTCTCATTTCTTTGATCATGTTTGTTTAAGCAGTGTCTCTTCTGAAACTGTTATTATGCTGGGAGACTTCAATATTAGAAACTACTCAGGTACTGGAATTACTGATGCCTTGACTACAGAAATTAATGGCTTTATAAGTTTCCTTGACTTAAAACAATTTAATAATGTACATAATATGAAGGGTAATATGCTAGACCTAGTACTATCAAATATTGATGGTGTTAAGGTGGGACACATGCAAGACTGTGACATCTTGGTTAAAGAAGATTTATACCATCCCTCCCTAGATATTACAATCCCTGAATTTAAGAAAACTGAAGCACAATCTAAGCAAAGCTACAACTCATTCTCGTATAATCATAAAAAGGGAGATTATATCAAATTATACCTGAACTAAAAGATAGACCATGGCATGAAATCACAAAAAATAATCATGTTAACATTGCTGTTGACATCCTGTATTGTAACTTCATATACAAATCCTTAGACAACAGTGCTCCCAAGAGTAGGATAAGGAAATACCACTATTCCTCCTGGTTTTACCCAACTATCATCAAATTAATAAAGAACAAAGATAGGCACAGAAAAGTTTATAGGAAAAATGGCTCAAAATATCATCGTTTAAAATACACTGAACTTAGAACCATTGTCAAAAGTGAGATGAAAATAGCTCATGATCATCACATACAAAGCACAGAAAATGAATTAATGGGAGGGAACTATGATGCTTTTTGGAGTTATAAAAACAAAAAAACTGATTTGTCTATACCACAAATATTGAAGCACGATAATGTGAGCCTAAATAATGCAGATGATATCTCAAATGCTTATATGAACTACTTCGAATCTACACGAATACAAAGTTCGGCATTCAATGTAGCAAGCCTAATTTCTCCTGGTAATATGCAACAAATACCTTGCATCTTCCACGCATAACCAGAGAAGATATCACCTGGGCAATAAAAAATCTAAAACTAAAAATATCTGTTGGCCCCGACTCCATTCCTCCATATATATTAAAGGGCTGTAAATATATTCTCATTGATCCTCTTTATTACGTCTTTAATCTTACCTTGAGAACTAGTACTTTTCCCTCCTGGTGGAAAAATAGCAAAAGTATGCCCCATACATAAAACAGGATTTAAAAATGAAATGAAAAACTACAGACTAATGTCAATTTTATCTGTGTTTTCCAAATTGCTAGAAACATTATTCATAAGTACATGTACTTCCATGTTAAGTGCTTCATTAGCAAAAATCAATATGGCTTCCGTCCAGGTAGATCTTCCACCATGAATATGGCCTGCTTTGGAAATCATGTAATGAATGTTCTTGATGAGGGTGGGCAAGTTGATGTCGCTTTCTTAGATTTTCAAAAAGAATTTGATAAAGTAGACCATGGTATTCTCTTAGAAAAGTTGTGTACCTACAACTTTTCTGACCAATCAATACTCCTGTTGAAATGCTATCTGTCACATCATAAAGAGTATGTTATGTTCAATGGGAGTAAATCTCGTGAGGCAGTTGTTACATCAGGAGTTCCCCAGGGTTCAAACCTTGGACCTCTGCTCTTTCTACTATTTACCAACTGAAATAGTGTCAGCCAAAGCCCTGCTTTTCGCAGATGATGTCAAAGTATTTAAAAATATTATTACCAAAGAGTGCTCCCAAGGTTTACAGGGCAATCTTGACAAACTAGAAATATGGTCAACAATTAATAATTTGCACTTTAATACCTCAAAATGCAATATAATGTCAATTACCTAAAAAAGAAAGATGATCATGTTCAATTACAATATAATTGGAAAACAATTAGTCAGGACTGTTGAAATCAAAGATCTAGGTATAAGACTTGACTCAAAATTTAGCTTTCTCAACCACTGTAGGGAAACAGTCATGGCTTCAAACTAACTACAGTAGAAGTCCGCTATTGCGAGTATGGCTTATAATGAGAGTATCGCTGTAGTGAGTGATCATTTTGCTTTGGTTGGTCCACGTGTTAAAACATAAAGAGTTCCGCCGGTTATTACGAGTGTTCATATCTACTATTAGGAGTGTTTATACTATCGCTATAGCAAGTAGATTTTGCAGTGGTTGGTGTTCGGGTTGCATGCATTGCAGGATTGGAACACTCATTAAATTGTCACGTCTCGCGAAGCTACATTGTAAGGAAGGCTTTACGAGAGACTTTGTGGTGATTTTATGAGAGAATACTTTGTGGTTTTATGCAACAGACTTTCCTGGGGAATAACCGAACAACTTATCTTGGAATCTATTCTCCAGTCTGTCATTTCCTGGTGCTATTTCTCCGTATAGCCGATCGGAATAAAAGAACATATTGAGCTACGAGCTAGACTTGTAGACAATGCAGGAAAAGCCCATTTGTCTGTGTTGCCCTTAGTAGGACGCCCAATCTCTCAACCCTCCTCTTATTTATGGAATCGTAATTGTTAACCGCAGGTCATACCTTATCTATGATTGTTCACGAAACATTGCCAAAGATTACCGATTTGTGACATACATTAGTTACGAGTGCTTGACTATTGGTGCCAATATTTTCAAATCTTTTTAATGAAACGATCTATTTTCAATGCATTTGTGGATGGATTGATACAACTACTTCATGGCTCATTTTTGCCCACATTTGGTCCTGTTATAAATACCGAAAGAGGTGAATTAAAATGACTGTTGGTTATAATGAGTGTGCGTTATAATGAGAGATTTTTCATCATTTATCAGCTCTCGTTTTAGCGGACTTCTACTGTTGTAGGTTTTATACTAAGAGCTGCCTCAGCCTTACGTAATAATGCCCTAAAAATATTGTACTTCACACTGATTAGAATTAGGTTAGAATACAGTTGATAGAACGTTTACAAAAAAGGTTCCTGAGGGCACTGTATTTTTGACGTTTTGGCACTTACCCTGTTAGAGACAACAATATACCATATGTGAAATTACTCCAGATTTTTTGGACTAGAGAGCCTAGAGGAAAGACGCAACAAATTTGAGCTCCAATTCTTGTTTGACATTGTAAGTAATGGTGAAGACAGTATATTACTGGAAAATATTAATTTCCACATTCCAGGCTTTCACTAAAGGAATCATAGGTCCTTTTCAAAACCAACAGTCAGGGAAAATGAAGGGAAAAATGCCATTGTTAATAGAATCTGTGAAAAATATAATGACATTTCACAACTTGTAAACTTGTTTGGTAATAGAACTGTATTTGTAAATACCATCAAAAAAGATCTATGTAATGTATATGACTTGATTAATTATGTATTATTATTATCTTATTGTTCCTAGTTTATTCTGTAATTGGCACTGTGGATGAACTTTAAACTTGAATAAATAAATTAAAAATAAATAAATTATTAATAGAAATTTAAGGAAAATTGTTCAAGAGGTCAAATCAAAAATAAATTACTATCATATTGCTACTTTGCATAATGTTTCATAGACCTCATGGTCAATGATGAATAGAGAACTCAAGAAACCACTTAGGTCATCTAATGCCAAACTGCAGATCTTGAGAGATGGTCAACTGATTTCCAACTCAGTTGATGTTGCAAATATTTTGAATGATTATTTTATAGAAGCTGCTGAAAATGCTACAGCTGGGTTTGATTCAATCCCTGTTGATAATCCAAACAGGAGAGGTTTTCCCTAACTACTGATGTCCCCCCCAATGTGTTGTACCCTGTTACAATGAAATCCTAGAAATTGGTCAGTCATTCACTAATAAATTAACCTCTGGTACTGATAATGTCCCTGATAAAATTGTAAAAATCTCCATACCCTATATTGCCCATGTTTTAGTTTATGTAACCTTTCACTAACAAGGCATTTTTCCCAGTTCCTTTAAATGGAGCAAGTTTAAACTCATATTTAAAAAGGGGAATATATCTGATGTTGGTAACTACAGACCAATTAGTTTAATTTATGACTTTTCAAAGGTATTCGAAAAGGTAATGCAAAAACACCTACTTAATCACTTACAAAGGCATTCTATTCTTAGCCCCTCACAATATGGGTTTCGAAAAGATAAGTCTACCTCATCAGCCATATTTAATTATGTAGTAAATACCTTAAATGCATTGATTCCAAATTTCTGGCTGTAGGCATCTTTCTGGATTTTACAAAAGCCTTTGACATTGTAAATCATGATCTTGTCCTACAAAAGATGGCTCACATTGGTGTTACAGGAATAACCCTCAAATGGTTTCAGTCATATCTCACTGATAGATCCCAAATTGTAGAAGTACCCCATATCGATTCCATACTAAATTACAAAAGGACACTATTTTCAGAAATAGGGAAGCTTAAAATCGGGGTTCCGCAGGGAACTATTCTGGGTCCCCTGATATTTTTATTGATAATAAATGATCTACCTGCCCATTTACCTGATGTAAATTCAGTTCTATTAGATAATGATACCAGTCTAGTAATTCAAGCAAAAATTGCCATAGACTTGCAACTTAATGATGCCATGTTATCTCTTGAATCATGGCTAAGTAAGAATATGTTAGTCATTAACCAAAATAAATTTGTATGCCTCTGATTCAAGGGATCTCCTCCCCATATACACCTACTTAATGAGGGCTTGTCTTTTATGGAAAATGTTATATTTCTTTTGATCAATGTTGAGGCATCATTAAAATGGAATTCACATTTAGACCTCTTAAAAATTAAGTAAGGTCATTTTTCAACTTAGGGCCCTGAAGTTAAGAACAAGCATAAAAAACTTAAGTCTTATTTACTTTTCAATGTTCCATTCAAGACTATTCTATGCAATCATTTTTTGGGGGTCTATTTTTAGTATGCCAAAAGATTTAGACTACAAAAGGGAGCAATCTGAATTATTTTCAATCTAAATTCTCAACAATCTTGCAGAGGCCACTTTAGGAGTCATGGCATGTTACCACTACCAGCCTTATATATATATGAGCTAATTATACACATAAAAAGAAATATTAGTCTATTTGATCTAAATTCATATATATACCACCATAATACTAGGGCAAAGGGAAATTTACATGTTAGTTAGAGGCACACAGCACTGCAGCAAGGGCCCTCACTATCAATGGATAAAATATTACAACTACCTGCCTCATACCTTGAAGAGTATTGAGTGTTTAAAAAATTTTAAAATAAAACTCAAGAATTTCTTAACACAGCAAGATATGTATAATGTAGAAGAATTTTACCTGCTACGTACACAACTGTAACTTAAAGCTAAGTAAACTTTAAGCAACTTCAAATGTAAAATTTAAGCTAAATTGCATTGTTTTTCTTATGTAACTTTTCATTCATTTTTGCCTATTATTGATGATGTCTGTGTTGCCTGCAACCATTTGTATGAATAAATATGACTATGACTCTCTGGTTTCGTGATAATCATGTCCAAGGTTATTATAAAATATCTCAAAATTTCTTCAATTTTTCTTGCTACTCCCATGTTAATTTTTTGTTTCTTTTCAGCAAATATGCCCAAAATTTTCAACAATGTTTAGCGATTCAAAGAATTATCCCTCAGCCTGTATCAAGATTAAAAGTTTTGATAAAGTTCCCCCATGTGTAGATAGATCGTGGAAGGGTGCTGAAGTAAAATCTCCAGTCCCTATAATAGACGTCAGTGGATCTCATCGTCATCTCTTCTATCGCAGGTAAAAACCTTAAAAATTTACAGTGAGTACACATCCCGGATAAGAGGTGTATTTTTGTCATATTTATTCATGAGATTATACTATTTTGTAGATGATTGTGTGATAGAAGTTGGATACCATTATTGTACTTTATTGCATGTTCCTTGTACAGTCACTAGCTATTTTTTTACCTTATTTTGTGAAGATAATTTCTATTGACATGTGTTATACATATTATTACAATATCATTTCCAGACAAAATTAGTATAATGAAAGAACTTGATGAATTTTCTTGGCAATCCCTTTCAGTTTTCTGAACTCAAGTTATTTATCTCAGATTTCATTTAGAAATTTGTTTGCCTGACCAAAATTGCAGAAAAGGATAGTAAGCAATGATGTAGTTCATGTATAAATCATTTCTTCAAATGTATCCTCACAGTCTAACTCTCCAATCCTATTCCTTCAGTTCCAAAAATTAGATGCTTCTACTTCACTCACATACTTTTTATTTTACACCACAACTTTTTCTGGAACTCCATATCACCAGTCTTTCATCTCCTGTTATCACCATCCTAAAACACATTAGATTTTGTTTATTCCCTCTGTATCCTCTTCAATAACTTTCGTGACTGGGCTTTCCATATTTTTCAATTAGGTGGTTGAATTGTGCTACTGCTAGGCATAGTTTATATAATTGTCTTAAATGAAAATACAACAAAAATTACAACATCATTAAAACTGTTTAACTGTAATCATTTTTTAAATAAGTTCATTGGACTTTTCCAATAATGTAAATAATAATAACTCTGAAAACATGTTCATTTTTCAAGACCAAATGTGTCTTCTTTGACTCCGCTGGCTGTGCACCATGAGGATCAAAAAGAGACAGAGGATGAGAAAGCAGATAATGATGAAAAATCTGAGAAGTCCAACTTGGAAGTTCTTCCTAAGAGTCGTACCTTTGGTATTCAAACTGACTACAGGGAATCAGAGACTCAGACAGATCCGTACTCGCCTGATGCTGTCATAGGACGCCACTGTCAAGATCTGCCAATTTTGCTGTCTCTAAAAAATCTAAAATGGGGTAAGAAAATACCAGTAGTAAAAGTAAGCCACTTCAGTTGCCAGGGAGCAATGTTCTTAAAAGTATCCATTAGGAAGTCAATATGTAGTATGATAGTGTATTTATTAACAAACTAAGTTTTATGGTGTACTACTTAATGTTACATTTGAAATATAAGAACAAATTGTGTTAAATGTCACAATATTGAAGACAGCAGCCATATGTGTATAGTTTGTATATGTCATCATCACCACAGGTTATCAAACTTAAGATTGGTCTACAAACTATCCTGTCTCCTGCCAACCTCTTCACACCGTAGTAGCTCCTAACTCTATCATTCTCCATTATTCTGTCTCATATGGCATCCTTGGTTTACCTCTAGGGTTCTTCCCTCCTACTTTCCATTTGAAGATAGTTTTCACTACACTGTCATGCCTCTATATGTGTCCTATCAATTTTCCCCTTCTAGTAAGTTTAGTCCATAAATTTCTCTTTTCCCCTGTGCTTCAGAGTATTACTTCCTCATTGGTCACTCTGGCTATCTATTTAATTGTCTGCATTCTTTTGTAGCACCACATTTCCTGCAACCTTTTTTGTATAGGATAAATGAAACTTTGCAATTCCACAAATAAAACTTTATTACGACCTGTTTCGTTCACTTGGTGACATCGTCAGGTAAAAGAGTACAGAAAGTCAGACATATATATATACATCGCAGGTGGGGGGGAGGGGGTGGAAAGAGGGAGGAGGGTGAAGGAGGAAGGAGGGTGGATAGGATTGGTGGGTCGGTGGGTAGGTAGGTCCCACGGTCACTAATGGCCTC
>WURS02456792.1:0-13830 GCA_011762765.2 Rhinocypha anisoptera | reverse complement strand
CCTTTCCCCTTCCCAACACTTTCCTTCCCCCCTCCCTCCCTCCTTCCTTCCCCCCCAACCACTTGAGAGACTGCTCTTTTTCTTCACGTCAATGCAAAACTCTTCCACTCAATGCAAATCTTAGCCCCCTGCACCTTTCAATGCCTCCTTCCGCTTGATATTGCTTACTACGGTAGATAAGACCACAGACAGATTCATGGATATAGACCGTTCTATATTTTTAGCAATAGTATTATACTATAAAAGACAAAATAGTGAAGATCGCGCTCGCTAATGGGATAGGTATAGTCATAGTAACATTACATGCGCCAGACATTTGTGTGCAATCGATAGAATTGTTCCTACATGAAGAAAAATTAAATTAATCTATACATTTTTAAAATATCTTTTTGAACTAACTAATAAATAAACAAATTAACTAATAATAACAATAACTTTTTGCATAGTAAAAAATATTTCTGCGAGCACATCCTAAATTCGCGACAAAACGACATTATTACTTCTGGATAACCAGATGAGCAAGGCTGCTATGACACACCTGCGCAAACATTTGGACTGGTGCACAAGAACCTGGTAGAAGTTAGTTTGGGGGGAAAAAAAGAAACGGGGAAACCGTGGAAAAAATATTTGACAGACATAGAGAATTAACGTTCATACAGAATAGCACTTTAAAGGATATGAAAATAAAGAAATGGACAATAAAATTACAAATACTGCCAAGAAACAACGATTGAGAAGATTAAGAAGAAGTCGTTTGGAATTTAATTCAAGATTTAAGCCAGGATTGACGCTCATTTACTCTGCATAAGAAACAGTTGCTGGCGATATTTTGTGGAAGTTTTGAATCTTCATATTAAAAAATGACGATGTCGTACCGAGTTATTCTAATTTTTTATCTGATGGTCATTTACTCTGACTTAGTCCCTGGTTTCCAATTCCAGTATCACATGCGTCTCGTATCTATAATATATATCATTAACCACCATTGGAAGCAACTCGCGAACCACTTTCCTAAAATCGACTGTTTTTGTCATGTGGTGAGGACATAAATTACGATAAGGTGATAGAATAAAATACTTGGTAGTTCTACAAGCATTCACACAAATTACGATTACTCTCATCAAATTTTCTCTTGGATTTTATAACGGTAACTATTTTTTCAGATTGATAGTTTGATTTCAACCATTTCTGCGAAGGACCAGTGAAGAAGTAGGCCAAAATGTCATCAAAAGTGGATGATTTAGAAAAGTGTAAAAGAGGGGACCTAACATTAAGAGGGCAAGTGAGAAAGTAGTTAATGAAAGGATGAAAGATTAACGGAGGGAGATAATAGATACCTTATAGATAGAACTGCCTCTGCTGGGATGCATATAGAGTTGGAGAAGGTTTTATGTTGAGGCTGCAATCGGTAGTTCTAATTAGGAGTTCATCAAAAACCTACATTAACCGATAGATTATTTTTCATTCATGCATTTTTTTCAGAAGCATATCTTTCTTTCGAGAAGAGAAGATAACTCCTCCCCCCCTGCGACGCCACTAGGCAACGCAGTAACTTTCCCCTTTTTCCCATGCACCCTTGAATCACATCATCGCAGGGGGAAGTCGGCTTTAGGGAATTTTTCATTCTTGTATCAACCTCAGGAGTATCACTCCGCGGTAAATTTATATTCTATATGAGATTGAAATAAGAGTAGACAATAAAAAGGGATGAACTAGGGACTCCTAGTTAGAAGGCAAACTAGGGTACTAAGCCTCCTTATTTAACCCTTTTGCACTCACGGCAATTTCCGTTTTCGCTCCCAGAAAGCTCACGCCTGATTTTTTTAAGATTTCAGGTTTTTATATTTTGTACAATTCTACCTCTTGTCATTAGGTGCTAAAACTTTTACTACTTTTCCAAATATATTGTTGTTTAAACATAAATAAATTATAATTTTAAAAAGTAATATTTACTTTGTAATATAAAATGTTTTTTATCAAAAAATAATTTCCAATGTTATAAAACGTCACAATCACCACAGTTATCATTATTTTGCATATACATAAAGAAGAAGGATATACCTTTTACAATAATACGTGATCCAGAGACTTCTACGTCGATATTTCGGTCAAAGACAATAAACGTGGAGTGTTCTGAGTGTCTTGGTAAAGGATATTACAGTGTTGAAGCACGATTCAAAGTCAAGTTACAGTTGTTTTTTGCCAGTGGCGTGATGGGGGATTGGGTTTGAGTTTGGACCGTTCTATATTTTAGATGTTTCCAAAGGTTAATGCCCTTCTTTCGTGACATACATTTTCCTCTCTTCCGCTAGACACGCCGCAGGAGCGTAGAAAACATGAGGTCAGCAGTTGCGATGTACTGCCTGCTTGATTTTTGATACTCAGGAAAGCTGACTCGACAGAATATTTTCCATTCTTTTGTGATACGGTTTTCACAACGTCTCTACACTCTTCTTCCACCTCCTTCCCACTATCGCTTTCAAATTTTCCTTCATTCAAAGTTTCTTCTATCATCCAGTGCTTACTTTCTGCTATTCGTCATCATTCATCCACCCTTCAACATCCTCCGAAGCAAGTTCCTCCCAAACAAACCTGGCCAATTCACAAAGCGTTTCCTCTGCGGTTTAACATTCGCTCGCATCTGCTCCTGGTTGGTTTAATTTTGCAACGACGCATTACATATTAATTCCAGCAGTTATTTAAGGGGAATGGTTTCAAATCGTCGCATGATTTCGTCAATTTAATAGTGAAACATATTTTATTCAGAACGAGCTAACAATTTCTACCCCCACTTATTTTTCATGCATTATTATCTTGCCCGAAGCTTTTTCTTCTACGGTAAAACCGGCAAACAATAGCCGTGAGTCCTTCTCCTTCGAAATGCTCGCGAATTCCTAAAGCACTAGCTTATCGTATAACATCGCAACAGGAATTGGCGGTGAGGAGAGCTAAGCGGTGGCTCGCTGCTTTATACTACCGTTTTGCCGTTGCCCTGCTTCCACTAAGATGAACATAAAGATCTCTCTCTATATTTGGCCTTTGTACCCCTTAATCTCCCAACTCGGCACTCAAAACGTTCGTTGATGCTCCATTAATGCTCCTAATGACAAACCCGTTATGTCTCAGCGTCCGGCTAATCTACCTGTCTCTCTTCTCCCATGCATGTAGTGGATGATTTAAATAAACCTCGTTTCCCTCGTCTACTTCTCCGCATGTTGCCTCGTCTCCCATTTCATCCGCCCGCTGCCCATATGCACGCTTCTCGACTCAGGAACCCGTCAGCAATAGGATCCCATTCTCCACCGATGTTCTTTACCTAGGAATGGTTGCCTGACCCATTCAGTCGCTCTCTCTGCGAGATATTTTTGAATGAGCGTCGTATTTGCTCCGTTGCTACCGAGCCGATTAAGGACGTCCTCCGCGATAAATGTGTCCACGTTATAAAGGGAACACTTAAGTCCTTGACGTCCTGTCCCTGTTCATTTCTCTTAGTTAACGTTTCAAATTACATTATTCATAACAAAATACAAGAGTCAAGATAGAAAAATAAAACAAAGCAAGAAACCAAATTTAAAATTTACCAATCAATAGCTGCTATCTACGACCACATTTACCAACGGAATCGAAATATAAACTACAACAAAAAAAGAAGAAAGGAGAATACAAACGCATGAATTGAGTTTTTAATGTAATTGTCTGCATTAAAAACAGATCATTTATGAAATAAGACTACAGAAAATGACTCTAAAAAACTAAATATAAATTAAAGAATAAAGGAAAGTAGGAGCCATTGGAAATAATATGTATACATATAGGGTATAAACATAGAGAAAGCCATTAATGGGCCTAAATTATATGTGCACACAAAAGAGAAGTTTAGGTAGAGATGATGTTCATTTACACGCAAAAGAACATATAACGTGAATCTAAAAGTAAGTAAAAACTATAAGACGAATATTGGGTAGTTTCAGGCGTGATTCTGTGGAATTGAATCATAATAGTGACAAAATGGTAGCACATTCACAGTAGTTAAAACATTTATTTTCTCGAAAAGTTTCGATGTGTTTAAATCGTCATCAGGCGACCTGATGATGATACAATATATCAAAACCGGTCGAAAAAATAAATTTTTTAACCAGTGGAAAAGTTCTATCATTTTGTCACTATTAAATATTATAAGTCTGGAAAAGTGTAGCTAAGTAAAAGTAACTTCTTTTTTAAAAATTAAGGTCACCAAGATTCTAAGAGTAATTAAAACGATTCCGGCACGTTGAACTTAGTTAACACTCTCCCCCCTTATGCACGGCCCCCCTCTCCCCGCACTTTATCTCGTCCAAACTCTTTCCTCCACCGTTTGAAAGCAAAGTTCCATATCCTCCATAAGTTACGAGGACCCTTTGCAGCAAACCTCGTAATTTCAACTTTGATGTTTTCCACGTCCGCATATTGTTCACACCGCTTTTATTCACGGGATCAAAAGAAAGTAGAGAATGGAGACCCCGGATAATTGTGTGGAGGGGGGGATGGAGGGGCAGCGGGGCAATTACGCCTTCTTGCGGGGAAAGACCCGAGCACTATCAGGTTATAGGGGGGTGTATGACTTCAGGGATTCAAGGTCCAGTTCTCAATTGCCTAAGGTCCCGATCAAACACTTTATAAATATGTTATAAGAAACTGCTATAAATAAACTGACGTTGAGATCAGAATTAAAAATGTCTCCGTTTTAATAAAATAAATTACTTTTAAACGAATGGAACTTCATGTACCACTCTCCTTAGAATTTTAAAATTACAAGCATGACATGTGACTCGAATGAATGCATAGTAATAGAACATCATTCCAAGTATAAATGTTTATGTTCTTTTATAGACCAACATTTGAAAAAGAATCAGCAAATCAATATGAGATAACGCAGCCTATAAAAATAAAACCAAATGTTATTTCATCATAAATATCACCCCAATGAATTTTTTTATAGCAATATATACTAAGCTTTAGTCCACTGTAAGATTAATTGTAGTATATTTGTGTGGGAAGGAGGAACCTACCAGAAAAAATAATAGAATCTTTATCGAAGGGAATAGAGTTACAATAATAACATCACAGAATGGACCGTTCGATCAAACCCTCCCGATTTTTCTGCATCTAAGACTACTTCCGCTGAGTCATTATATTTCTACTAGGTTTATCGAATATTCTGTACGCGTAGTGGCTTAAGCCCAGAGCTGAGGACAAAACTCATTTATATTTACTAATAATCTTTGTTTCACCCAGCCTACCTTGTTTAAACGTTGTCTTATCTTTATGGAGACTAAAGTTTAAAGGGGCCAAGTAATATATATCAGATATGTGAGAAAAAGGAAAACGTACTCCGTATTTTTCCACTAAGAATAAGGAGTACGTTTTCCTTTTTCTCAGAAATGGATTTCCGCATAAGTATGCCTGAAAATATAGAATATATCAGATATGTATTTTTATTATTTTATTCTGAAAGTAACCCTTTTCACTGGGAGGGGATAACTTCAGAAAAAAGGCTCCAATAGAGCATTTAGGTGACCCATTCTCAGGGTTCACCTGAAACTTGATTTCTTATTATTTTACTTAAAAAATAATGTATACTAAAAATATGTCAAATAATTTACGTTCAGGAATAATTTTTTAAATAATTTATAGGTACATGAAGCAATTAGAAATTATCTTTTTAATGCACATGAAGGGTGATGCTGTGGCTCCTTATATTATTACAACTCATTGAATAGAAAATGAAGAAATACTCCGAACAGCCATGGGAGGAGATTGATAAGAACATAGTTACAAGAAGATGGGAACTGACAGGACCGATATTACTAGTGATCCATGAAGGACTGAAATGGAAGGATTTAAATCGGTATTTTGGTTAAAATGACAGCTGGCAGGGTATACACAAAGATGAAGAGGGATTATTGTTGAGGTTAGGCCCGTAGGTTCTAATTTTCAGTTTATCAAATACCTAAATTAAATGGTATTTTACCCTCCATTATCCATTTTCATTATCATTACCGAAATGGTATTTTTAGGTCACACCCTCTCATGAAAACAATAGAAAACCGTTTTATATAACAGAAAAATATAACCCGAAAACAAAGAATACAACCCCGTGATTTTCCAATAAAACAGTTACTTAAAAGTTCCGAGGATGACTCGACCTAGGGAGTGTTATACAACAGTAACATTTTTATATCAACGTCCAGCAAGAACTTCTCTTTGATTTTCAATGATTCAGGAATTATTGTGTTTCATGTTGTTTAGTGAAGACGTGTGAGAAGTGATATTCCCTATGAGCGTCTATCAAAAGGACCCGCTTTCCTTCAGTGTCGACTCTAAGACATGACCTAGAATGTGAAACATGGTCAGTACTTTACCGTTGTAAGGAGGATTGATATTAAAAATTTAAATTTTTCGATCAGAAATGAATGCAAATTAAACAATTTTTGTCAACGCCATGAGGATTTCATCTCGTGCCGAGGCGTATTAAATGTGGAATTACTCTAAGAAATCTTTAAAGTGATAGGAATTGTCAACTTTCCCTACCATGTTTGTAGACAGACAAATGCCGCTAGTCAGAATTTTGTGGTAAATCACGAGAAATTCGTATCTAAGCATAAATTTGGACATAGTTAACGTTACAAGTTAAGTTTCGAGTTAGACTTTGCTTAACTGCCTTTTTCCAAAAAACCATTTGTTTTTGTATACTCTGTATTGGACAAACAAACAATAACTTTAAGTCTTCTTTAATGTAGTGGAACTCTTGTATTGTTTTGTTTCTTGTGGAATCATTCGCTCATATCCGAGCGTGAAACGTAAAAAATTTCAAAACGTTTTATTACTGAACAGAAACTAATTTCAATTCGGGAATGATCGAGATACGATAATTATTATTTTATGGTAATCCACTGTTTAAGGTTTTATGAGACTCAGGTTAGGTTTTCCCGCTACATCTTAACTTAATCCCTCTTAAAATCTGCATACCTCCCACCACCTATCATTCTATCTAAAACCCCTATCCTCTTCCTACCCCTACCTCGTTTACCAAAACTCTCAGCCTTCAACGATAGTTAACGTTATTCAAAAAAGATTACGAATATAAGTAATATTTCGTAATTGAGGATTTATTAAAACGTACTTCTTGTACTGTTATACGGTGCACAAGATATTACTCACCAGTATATGTAAATCTAAGATATAATCTTCATTCAGTTTTTTACTAAATTAATAATTGTTTTAACCTTCGGTCTGTCTTAGAATCGAAATTCAAACAGCACTGAAATAAACTCACGCGAAACGTAAAATACCGTGAAATCGGTGTGAATTGTAAAACCAGCGAAAGCGACCAAGAAAAAGGTCATAAAATATCATGTATATTATTAAAGCGACAACTATAAAATCAAATCTCTTCTGACTGAGCTCGTAATTATTTATCCTCATGTTTCCAGTACTGCTGAACATTCCACGGTTACGAGGATGGGTCGGGAATTTCGTACAAAAGGAAAATGTAAAGCGAATAAAATGTAATAAACGGAGTAATGCAAGAAACGCTATTGCAAAAAATTATCCTGGAGGTAATGCCCATCAGTTACTTTGTAGAAAAAACTCAATTTTTTCTCATTAACTGTTACGCAACTGGGTTTTAAATTTACTGATAAATGTTAAATAAAACAAAGAAATTTAATGGCAGTCATTCGTATCTTTCGGTTGTTAGCAAATGGAGCTCGATGTTCCCCAGACAACATATTGCCAATCTGAACAAGAAGAACACGGAGTTTTAGAATAAAATTTATGGTTTGGTAGTAAAATTCAACATTTTTCACTTTCAGAGAGGCAAAGTTGAAGGGAGATTGAAACAAATGGATTTTTCCCGAAGTGTTAAAACTCCATGAAGCAGTGGGGGAGCAATGCAACGCTGTGGGAAAAAATATCTTTAAAATTGACCCCGCCAAGGGGAACATCAAAATTATTTTTTAGTTAAACTTTATAGATTAAATTTTTTATTAAAAAGGCCGTGGAACGCATAAAATCCGAAACGTCAGGCGACAATTCGCCATTAACGTATCACATCAAGAAATTTACATAGCTACCTCAGTTTCCATATCGCCCTTAAGTAAAAGGGCGTATTATTGTTTTCCTAATTATCCTCAGAGAGAAAAAGAAGGAACTTCTGACCCCCAAGCGTAGTAGGACAATCAATAAAGTATCTGAGTAGGGCGTAAACCAGTTTTAATACCTAAAATTATCGCGATTTAACTCATCTATGCAAATAGACAAGGAAGAAGTAGTTTGATGAGACATCGACAGAGAATAATGTGAGTGTACTTAAAGCAAAAGCGAATCTGATAGGACAGATGTTAAGGCGCGCAAGAATATAATGGAGGGAATTGGTATTCCACGCAGAATGGTAGGAAGTATGCAAAGACTCTAAGAGGGGTTAGTGTTAAGGTGAGGCTAGGTAGAACCAATCTGGAGTTCGCCAAAAACCTGCCTTAACAACGGTGGATTACCCTTCATCAACATCATCATTATCCTTAGGTACCTCTCAGGTGAGCAATCTCTCGGGATTCTGAGGATACCTTTATTGAAAACAAAAGGGGTCTCTCTGACCCACGTCCCACTGGACACCGCCATCTCCCAAAACAGAGAGGGAGGAGGGGCATGATCGTCGTCCAAAAGCGTCCTCACCCTCCCGGTAGACCCTCCCTCTCGGACCGCAACTCCAAAAGAGGAGAGAGAGGGAGGAGGAGGGAGAAATGGGGGGAGGGCGAGGGAGAGGGAATATATGTCGCAGCGAGCCTGTCACAGCATCCGGTTTGGAGAGATAGAGAGAGGAGAGAAATTGTTTTTTTTTCATTCGTTCCAACTGAGTCCAAAAAACTGTTCCCCCAAACCACCTTCCCCCCTAGGGTGCACCTTTTTTTTTATTATTTTCTCTTTTTAATTCTTCTTAATTCGTTCCATTTTTTCGAAAAATTAAAAAAAGTTAATTCTCAGGAGCGAAGGCATTAAAATGGCGGTAATAAACGGAACGCATGCGCGTCATATGAACGACGTAATAAGTCCCTCGCGGACGGACAGAGGTCCAGCAGATGGCTGCGGTTAAGGGGATATTTTCGTGTTCCGCTTTTTCTGGATTATCTACCCGTCTCTCTGTCCCTCACTCAATGCATATGAATGTATGTGCATATATATGTATATCATTGTAAAATAGGTAATAATAATAATAGCTTACAAATAAACCGAAGCGTTAACATTTTACAAACATTGGTAGTGGAGTTTAGCTACAACAATTTCATCGATAATATAAGGATATATAGGTATATATATATTTTTTTTCTCTCGTTATCAAACCCAAGATTGGTTTTGCAGCAGCTCTCCAAACACCCCTGTCATCAGCTATATGCATCATATCTATCATATGTATCATACATCTATCAAATGTATCTAACATTCTCAATTATTCTGTCTTAATTATTATTAGTATTTCATAAACTATCCTATCTATAGGATTCTTTCACATTAGATCCTTTCCATTAAAGTTTCCATACATCATTATCTCAATATTCACATATTATTTTCTGTCATATTCTAAGCATACTGTTGAAGTAAGGTTCTCTATCGATGGATCTTCGGATTACTTCCTCCGTGGTTCTTCCTGATCGTTTATAAAATAAAGGAAACACAAACAGTTTGTTCGTAATCAGCTTCCTTTATTGATTATTCATCCTGCGCTTATCTAAGAATTATCTTTTATTCCAACCATGAAAATGCAATAAAGATTACGAATACGTGATGAAATTCAGGCGTGATGTTGTGGAATGCTGAAATATTCATAGTGAAAAGAAATATCAAATTTTTCAACCATAGTGAAAAGAAAAAGCAACCTTATAAATCCTTTATTATGTGGAATGTTGCTATTTCTTTCACTATGAGAAATGAAGGTTATTTGGTCTCTTCTGTAACATCTACTCCGAGAATTGGCTTAGTGTAAGGATTGCTTCCCTTGTTCCTCTCCTTTTTAGAAACCAAAACTAATCATCACTTATATACTTTTCTTTTCTTCCTCTTTAGTCTTTGATGCATCACTACTGCCAAGATCTGTGATGCTGTATTTGTCAAATTGATCGTAAGGAAGTTTTCTACTCATTACCTTCTGTATGAAGTCCTTTTTCATTTCTCCTCTTATAGATAAAGAGGTCATTTAATATCTGCTGGCCTGATGCTTGAAATTACTCACACAAACATATTCAGTACTTCAATTCGAAGATTGTTTGACTGCAGATTTGGCTGCATTTTCTAGGAAAATATTTAATGCGGTAGTTTCCCTTCGCCTTCCACATCGCAGTACTACGGCCGATTCCGTGAACTTCACTCTCGCCCGCAGCTATGGTAGTTGATGCCGGGCTGATCCTCTTGATCTGCGCCATCAGTGCCTACTGGTGAAACTGCTGCCTTCCATCAGAGATTGCGTGTATTGAAGTTGTAGGTGCTTTTCCCGAAAATTGGTCCAATTTCGAGACGAGAAAATTTTCGTCGTCACCGAGGCTCAAACCGATTCCGGAACAATTCCGTAGTCCAGCACCCTACTACTAGGCTACCTCCGGCCCCTATATATATATATATATATACACACACACATACATACTCTATTATGAGTACTCTCTACGTCACTGACGAGGGCGGTTCTCCCGCCAAAACGTACGAACTAATCTTGTGATTGTTCTTTTTGTTTGTTTCTCCTTCTATCTATCCAATTATATATGCGTATGAAATTATATATATACACACACACACACGTATATATCCATTCTTCCTTTATTTGAATATTCACATTTCTCTCTCACGCTCCACTTTCTCTACCTCAAATATTATTTCCCCTTGTCCAACCGAGTGTCCCCCCCTCCCCCCCGAGGGGGTACGACGCAGGGGAATACCAATGCAAATGGGTCATAAGATTAGTTAATGTAAAAGATTTTAAAAAAAGAAGAAGAGAAGAAAGAGGACATTTGTTGGGCAAAGATGTTTTTACACATATAATATATATCGGGCGACGGGCCAAGTTCACACACGCACAGACACGCACACTCCAATCTCTCTCTCTCTCTCTCTCTACTCGGGCGGTGGAGGGGGAAGACGGACACACACACGCAAGCACTCACGCAACGAACGCGGGGTGACCACACCGCACAAATCTTTCGCCGGACATTTAACACGAATGGTGTCCCTTCTGCCCCTGGTGGCGAGAGCGAGAGAGTGGGGGGAGAGAGAGAGGAATAGCATAGAGGTGTGAGCCTGGGGGAGCGCGGGGGTTGTGGGATCAGGGTGGGAGGACGTCCGAATGACATGGCCGTTCCCCGTCAGGGGCGGCAGATTAAAGGGCAGAGCAGGGCCACCTTGACTTAAAGTAATAATATCTATTGACACTGTGTAAATTTTTCTGTTTCCTCGTGAAATCTTCTGCTGTTATCCTATCCCACATAACCAATCTTATTTTTCTTTCCTCACTGTTCGATATATTTTCTCAGTATTTATTCTAGACCAAATGTAGGAGGCCTCTAATCTTTTCCCGTCGCTTTTTTTTGAACATTTTATTTCCCGTTGAATCCTCTACGGCGGGAAGAAATGTTCTTGATGAGCAATAGTGATGTAGTAACGAAAAGATATTGACTTGATTCCCTCCTCGCGAATCGTGTGACTCCCGCTGCCGAATATCCTGGTAGGTGGTTAAGAGTGCTCTCCTATCGGCTTGGCCCGATACCCGCTGAACGAAAAACAAAATTTACTTCCCCTTTTCCCGACCCCGTTTGGTTGCCGATCTCCGAGCTTTTATCTCCGAGCTGAACTCCTGGGGCCACTTCCTTTTAGTAAGCCGCCTGCTTTGCTTCGTTTGCTTGACCATAGCCACTCACCCCCATCTCTCTTTGAAGCATCTCACGGAACAGCCACATTATAGAGAAATTGCTCAAAGCGAGATACCAGTGAACCTGTTAAAAGGCCGCAGGTAAATGCGGTATAGATGGAAAGTCAGATTTTCCGAACGTTCGAATGAGGGAATAGCAAGAATTTAAAACTTCCCCACGTGGAAGCAACCAGGGAAAATATTATAATCAGAGGACGCGATGGAGTTTTTTTCCTTTGTAAAATATCAAAACGAGGGAAGAGTTTTGTTCGATCGCTTATTCTTGCTTGGGATGTGTTGACGATCCAGATAAAATAAGAGGAATAAACCCCCGGTTTCTACTATATTGTCCCGTTTTAATCCAGAAATAAATTTTCGCATCCGACACGGACTCCAGTGATTTTATAGCGACGGCTCTGCTGCTCGTTACTTATTTACTGTATCGCATTCGATTATATGGTTATACATCTCCGGTGAACGCGGTATGTGTTTGAAAAAAAGTAACTTCTAAGCTATCTCTAAGTTATAAGTCGTTGCGTCCAGGGCTAGAGCAAACAAAATATTCTATTTGATGTTTCATGGCCGGGAGTATGACATTAAATTTTCATTATATAATATAGATTCAATGTTGGGAGTTTTTCTTTATGGACATACGTAGACAAAAAAACTATACTTCCACCATTATGAACATTATATGAATCTGCACTCCTCTTTAAAGTAATGCTTTGACCAAGATGAAAACGCTGCTAAGAAAATTAAAATTTGAGCACTAGGTCATTCGATAAGCATTGAAACTAATTTTGCCAATAATAAATATCTGTGGAAAATACATGGTATTCAGCATTTCATTTCCTTGGAACAAGAATTCCCACGTAGTAAAGTCATCAACCATTTAATATGCAAAACTGCGGGGTTTTACGTAGACGAAACCATATTTTGAATCGTGAACAAAAAACTGAGGTATCCTTCTGAGCGCATCGTGATCACTACCGATATATTTCAACATGAACTTATATAATCTGTAGGTTATTGTCTTTTGTTCTTAAAGAGAAAATTTCACTTTATTCAATTTCCAGACATACCTTCGTAATGATTTTCAAGTTTATTGGTATAGATAAGAATTTAAATTTGGCCCCCTTTTCCTGGTCTTAATTCACCCACGTTATTAATTCAAACGACGTCGTCGTAGCTCAGTGGGTGGTGAGAACTCAGTTACTGAACAGGAGATCTGGGTTCCGTTCCTGGTCCTCTGGGTACACTTCCAGCTAGAACTCTAGATTAGTGATTTTCTGTGGTCACTAGGCCTTCTTAAGTTACCGCAGGCTGTTTAGGGAAATAAATCTTCCCCTCTTATATTTATCTCATTTTTTAAATGTTTTCACGTTATGAAGACTATTAATATCTGAATTGTACTCTCACCTAATAAACAAACCTTAGATTCGAATCCTGTGTTCTGGTATTTCAATCATTCATGCCCCTTACACTAACCTGGTCATATTAAGTCTGAAATTTATTTGAGACATAAATGGCAAGAGTTTCGATTATACTTTTATGCATGGCACATCGCTATATAGCACCCCCTATATGTACTTACGATTCCATGCAAAAAGTTTATTCTCATACTTATGCTTAGCTCATAAATCTTAAATTTTATTTTATATGAATAGTGAGAACTGAAAATTATACGGTATGGAATATTTATTTTTTGGTACTTTCTAAAATTGAAGTTATCAGATATGATAGCCATTAGTAGAGAATATGCAATTTACAGATATTGAAGTCTGCGGTCTCCCGAAGTGGTAAGAAAAGTTGTATATTACTAATATTTGTTATGGTGAGAGAAGAAAAACTTAGCATTTTCCACACATATATTATGTGTGGAAAATGCTAAGTTCTTCTTCTCT
>WURS02456771.1:0-13833 GCA_011762765.2 Rhinocypha anisoptera | reverse complement strand
AATTTTATTCACCAGTATAACTTAATCGCAGAACCCCTAAATAGGGAATATATATATGTATATATATATATATATATATATATATTCCGTACCATAGATTTCATAGTGCTTAGTTCGAGATGATCGCGTTCAAAAAATGGGCGCGCTGAATCCCAATTTCAAATGATGACGTGGAGCCACCCGCATTGTAACACCACCTCCTGAATGAATGTACCCTCCCTTATCCCCTCTAATTTTTGCCCTCGGCTGTGACCTCTTCACCTCTTGACCCCCCTCGCTGAAAGAGTGTTTATCTCCCCCGGGGGGCGGGGAGGAGGAGTAAATTCGGTGAACCTAAGAGACTTCCCTTGATTGCATCCTGTCCCAAATTGAAGGACAAATTGAGAGCTTTTCGATGCCATTGCGGTAGGGTAGACAGCCGTCCGAATTGGATAGTGATGGTTGTGGCCGAATTGATATGCAAAGTGGAGAACACAGCAATCCATATTTCTCTCTTGACCGCATATCCTCAATGATCTAGAACACCGAATTGGACATAGAATTTTCATCGTGAAAAATAGGGAGAAGAAAAAAACACTTAATCAGTATTTCGTCGCGTGAACAGGGAACTTTTAAAGGAGAAGAAATTTTAAGAAATAATATCGTCATAATCCGGAAACAAGAATAATTAGAAAATGATTGTGAAGCAAGAGAAGAATGCCATAAAAGATCTGTTAAGAATCTTAATTAAAATAAAAACAATCAGCGCTTGGAAAATAATTTTATAACAGATAAATTATTGTAAATATAATGGTCAACTATTAGAAAATCATTTCTTGATTTTTAAAAGTAGAAAAATAGTAACAGTAGCAAATCGGGTTTAAGTTTTAAGGAGTGTCTACACATACAAGTAAGTACAATAATTAGTAAAGTAATACTGTGTAATACAATAAAATAAGACTAGTGGACGTCGAAAGTTGTATTAAAAAATTTCACTCAACAAGGGAATAATACAGAAAGGTTCTACAGCTACGTGGTGCACTTAGTACTTTTGCTTCTTCTTCTTTCCAGGTATGAGAGTTTTACAATATTGTAGATCGGGATGTCTCGAGGCTCGACGAAACCCGGTTGTGTTACAAAAATATTATGCCTGTTTTTAAAAGGTTACTTGTTTTCATATGTTAGACCTACGAAAAAGTCAGGCCATAAATACATGGCATGAGTCCGTCCAGATTAATTGGTGCAGTTGGCAGCTGGTGTCCATGGAATCGCTGCAGATACAGCAAAGCTGTTCGCGGGGCCAAATACGGGCCACAGGCGGCCCCTAAGGAGCTCTCGTGAATAAAAACTACCTTCCTTAGGAAACCCACCGGCATTCTTGAATGCTACTCTGGACGACAGGAGGTCAAAAGCCTGCTTAGGTACACAATAAGCACGTGCAAAATCAGTTTCGGACCCAGGCCGCATGATTCGAATTCACCCCTCGAACGAATGACTGACCGGTCATTCAATGACCTAGCGGATTCTTGAAGTACGTCTTCCCTATAGGGCACTCAAACAACAGACAATCTGGGATAAAATCTGGGAATTGGTAGAGCAGTTCCTCTCCCCCTGGAATTTGATTAAACTTCAGTACTCCATTCCTGACTTTGTTTATCTTTCCTTCCAGTCTGAGTTGAGATTTTTTTAGTGACGAACAAACTTTTTATCGCTCTATAACTCAATGGAAATTAATATACCTGGAGAGTGGAAGTCACTACCTTCCATTTCATTCCAACAAACTATACTAGGCCACTCCGTTAATTCACTTTCCGTCATCTTTCAATCCATTTAAATTGCCCCTTTCCTTTTACCGTCTACTTCCTCGTCTGCTATTATCTCGTAACACCCTTTCCATTCTTGTTCTCAATTCTTCGATCTTGACTCACCAAAGTAGTTGATACAGAATCATGTGACGATTGCAGTATCTTCTCCCCTTTTCTTCCCTTCTAACTATTATCTCCAAAAAGTCAACGAACCAAGGAAATGTTCTTTCTAATGAAGATGAAAACACTTGGTTTTTCCACATGAATTTTTTTTATTATATACCACCTAGGTTTCGACTTGCAATGTCATCTTCAGGAGACCTGAAGATGACTTTGCAATTCGAAACCTAGGTCGTATATAGTAAAAAAATTGTCATGTGGAAAAACCAAGTGTTTTCATCTTCATTATGAATCACTTCCACAAATTAACGCCTGAAAATACCCAATTTAATCTTCTTTCCTCAAATCCCAATTTATGGCAATATAAAAATCTACCGTCTATATCAGAGACTATCTATATAAATTTTTATTTGCTCTTTATTCAGTTAACTCAAATTTCCTTGTCATTTTTCAACAGGCTAATGCTTCCAATGTCTCACAAATCAGTATTTACATTTTCATCTGAGATTGATGAGGCATTTACCTGCATTCATATTTGATTTATCATCTTTAACTTATAAAAAAAAATATTTTTACTCTTATTTATTTGAAATTCATTTTAATTTAATCTATTCTATGCCGATAATGCTATGCGATTATGCTGGATCTTTAGTAGACAAATGAGATTCAGGTTGATCATCTATAAGTAAAATTACTTATTAATGTCTCCAGCAGCTTCATTTTATTACCTTCGAATTATTCTTTTACCATAGCCTTTAAGTAAGTTAAAAGCTCCGATTATAGTTGTAAGTTATCCTTGCTAGAACTGCTCATTATATCCTACTTATTCTCGTTTAATTAAATTGCCTGAGTACTCTAAAGGTTTAGAATGTGAATTATTTAGCGTCAGTTCACTGAAATGATCTGTATAACTTCAATTAATTGTCGTTGTTTCCTTCGACGATTTCTCAATATCTGCAATGAAAATCTTAGAATAATGTTTTCTACTTCACTATCCAGGCACAGGGTCCACACAAAATTCATCACCTGTAATTTAGAGGGTTCAAAAGAAACACGATCACTATCTTCATTAAAAACATTTTATCTTCAGATCCACTCCCACGGTTAAAACCAAAGTCTAGTACGTCTATATTCATAGATTTCCGCTTAATCCCTCTACTAAGGTGGCTAAGTTAGTAAGCGATTAAGAGAGTTTAATCGTATACTAAAAAATGGTATTCAAAGATTATTTAGAATAGGCTACTTAGGCGACTAACTTAGTAAGCTTCTAACGATGAAGGAACGACTAAGGATGACAAAAACCTTTGGCAACACTGTGGGCGCCGGTCGCCTGTCACTTGTTTCCTGCTAAACATTGACTTTGTTGAAATGTTTTTGTAAATATTAATATACAAGAAGAAAATCAGAATGATTAAAACAGTTAAATTTAAAAATACACTGAGAGGACTCATACTGGAATACACTCGAGGGGATCTTATTTCAACTAACTCAGGTAAGGGTATGGGAAAATATTTTACATAAAATACATTTTTAATAACTTTATATTCAACCTTCTGAACATATTAAAACAGCACCAGCATCCACCTTTTTCTAATCTCGTCACTTATAAACAATTTTTTAGCGCACAAGCACGTATGTACTTTATGACGATCTACGGTTCACATTTTAAAGTTCTTGATGTCATTCAAGAACTCAAGTGCACACACAAACAAGCACTACAAAAAGTTTTCACACACAAAACATCTGTGTATGTGTCTGAGGTATATGATGAATTCAGGTAATCTAAAACATCAATCACAACAAAACAACAGACCTATGATTAGAACATAAAGAAAAGTTTCATATAAATTAACAACGTTCCAGTATTTCACCCACCAGTCATATCACTTCTGGTACTTCAAAAGTATCTCCAATGAAAGTAATTCACAGATGAACTACAATAACTCAAACGAGAATCACATTACTGTAGAATAACCTAACTTACTCCACTTGCTTCATATATTCAAAACCAAAAAAACAAAATCTAATCGAATTCCGTCTCTAGAAATATCATACCTAAAACATTTCCAATGACATCATGAATTAGATATGCAACAGAATATCTTTGGTTACTTTTGTACTTTGGAAATGGAACCTAAATTAAATCACATAAACTGTGGTTTTACGCCAAATGCAATAAAGCTCTCACTTTAAAACCATATTCACTGGTTAGTATGTATATCACAGATAACAAATAGGTCTAATTGTATTCCAATTCTCTCAGAATGGTAAAATTTCAAACCTATGTTTAAAAAAACCATCCAATTTACAACTGAAATTCTTACAAATTACTACAAGAGTGATCAACCACCATAGTCTTGGCACTGGTTTATTATGCACTGGGTTGGGTTATAACTTTATTGGCGCGAAGCACTCGTATTGCCACTCATAATAATCGGAAAGCAATAAGTATAAATTTAATGATTAGTGGGAAATAGTGATAATCACAGTCGACGTAATTATTGTGTAATATGTCATTGAAAACACAGTTGTATCACGAGATCACGGCATCGAACGCTGAATATAAACAACTGGAAAAAATTAATTCCTACGAAAAACAACACTGTTTACCACACCTATATTGATTTATTAAAACGTTATTGCTCTTCAATTTGGTATATTTTCTTAAAATATCGTTGATTAACAATTACTAACATTGGAAATGAAGTCACTTAGTAGGATGACTAAGTTAGTTGCTCCACTAAACAAGGTATTGGTGTGACTAAAATCTGATACTGAGTTAGTAGCTTAGTAGGCGATACTAAGTATATTTATGAATATCGTTGTGAAAGTATGTTACTATAATAGAGGCTACTAAAGCTTTAGTAGCATTCTAAGGGATTTATGAACACGGGTGATAAAGATTTCGGAATAATTTTACTACCTTCTTCGAACATTTACTAATCGGTGACTACAAAATAAAACTTATTTTATCCTGGCACTCGTATGACTGCTAATTTTATCATTTTACTAACGGAATTTATATCAACACAATTTAATGAATAAATAAATTCCACTTATTTATTTCAGTTAAGTTTGAAAGCTTTTTTTATTATCATTCTAGTTCTTTCTTTTTCCTAAATATATTTTCTTCCTAAATGTCGGGAATACTCTGAAGTAATACATCCTGAGGCAATATAATTTGTCTAAACGAGTACTTTATGTGGCAAGTACTATATTGGCAAACACTTACTTAAAAATAGACATATATAAAAATGAAAAAGCAATTCTGTTAAATTGATTAACAACGTAGAAAATGATTTCAAATCCGTATATAGCCAAGAATATTAATGGAAGAGGGTTTTAAGTATAGCATTTATTCACGCCCAAAATCTAATTCTAATTCAAATCTATTTTTAAAAAAAATGTTTGATAAAAAATGTTCAGCATGTAGTACGGGAAGATACTCTTAAAGATACAAATTTTCGTGGAAATAATGGTACTATAAAAAAGCATGGTTACATTCTAGCAAAGGGTCTATAATCGCCTAAAATGACAATGAGGGTTAAAAAGAGAAGTAAATTTAAAATGATGGAGACATTTTCAGGAATGAAGTTATAGCGTTATTGTGAAATAATGAATACCTGGCAGTCATAATTCTCCGAAAATTTGAAAAATTAATATTAATCTGAGCATAGATCTGGAAAATTCTTTAGGGAAAACTTTCATTCTGAGATATATTTAGCAAGAAGAATAGATTCCAGCAGGGCGAAAATTATTATGAAATATAATGAAAAATATTCCTCACACATGCGGTTATGTACAAAAGTCTAAAGAGTTTACACATATAATAACACAGATAAAATTAATGCAACAGTAAATAAAAGTAGAGGAGAAATTATGAGTGACCAAGGACGGTAATACCGGTTTTCTTAAATATTAGTGAACGTACATCCTGTTTTTCTTCCTGTATAAACATAAACCTCCCAGCAAAAGTAAGCACGTCTTCATCCCTCTATCTGTTCCTTTTCCTTGTTCCTCGTCCCTCCACTGTGTATCTTTCTTCGCGTTATTCCTTGAGCCCTGTTTAATTTAATCATTATTGTTCTAATTTAGAATAAATTAACGATAATATATTTCTGGATTTAATTACGCCTAAAATCATTTGGGCGGCATGATTTTATACAAAAAATCTCTAATTATAACGAAAAATAATATATATATATATATTTATTATTAAACTTCCTCCAGTATATTTGTGAAAATGCTCCTTCCTTTTTTTTCCACACTTTTATTTTCCATTCATCCGTTTCCTCCATCACACTCTTCAATAAACAATCTCTTCTTAACGCATGATTCGTCCACAACTTTTTCCATGTCTTAATCTTTCTCATCAAGTTTGTTCTTCATTTAACCCCATATTTACGAGCACCTACGCATTCCCTATGTTTCGACCCAATCCACCTGATGGCTGATATTCTCCTCCACCCCCACATGTTTAACGCTTTGACTCATTTTTAGTCTTTGTCAATAAAAGTTCAAAATTTAAAGACGCATGGTTCATGTCATTTCATTTAGCTTTTTTTACTTATTTCAACGAATGTGTTACACCTTAGTACTCTGTTCTGCTATATGTATCTTTTGCCATTCAAGTATTTTTCTACCTCTTTCTGTACCTACTTTTTTGAATATGCATCTTTGATTTATCTGTCTAAGAATACTTTATTGTTACCGCATTACGTTAAAAAAGCTGTTATAGATGGTAATTTATTTTTTTGTAATGATGGTGGCTCAATTTAGGTCAAGCTCCTTGGAGACCACCTAAACATTCAAATTTTTTCTGTGTGTGTATTGTGAAACTGTATATTTCAATTTGGAAGTACATCTATTATATTAATATAGTCCTCCAGTTCATTATCTAAGAAGGAAAATTAGTTTTCAGGTTAAAGCGTGGAGAACCGTATCAGTTTTGACAAAATGAGACTGTAAAGCTCTTTAACATGCCCAAAAGGAAGAAAGAATACGAGAGGAATTATAAGGTAAGAAAATTTGCCCCCCTGAGTTTAGAATTAAAAAGGAAATTCTAAGACGATGAATGCAGCGCAGCCACATTTTTTCGTAGAGTAACATAGAATAAACACTTAAGAAAATGGTGATGTAAAATAATGACTTAGAAAAATGAAGTCTGTCAAGGCAGGTAGATAGTGTTACAGATGAAATCAAAACGTACTTAGGAAAAGGTGATTGGCAAAATTTATGTACACACGTAAAGTTTACAGTAGGGTGTATTGCCAAAATACTTGGTTAATTGCTCATTCCGACAAATGCAATAGAATTTCAAGATAGTAGTACTTGAGGTTTCTTACGCGAAAAATTTAGATCCAATAACAATACGGGCGGAGAATGTGGGAAATCTCTTGTTTAAAATATATTTGAGATTAGGAAAGGATGATACTCCCAGGACGTCTTCGCGCTTTTCAAGGAGTTTTTGCTGTTTCAATTCAAGGCGTACTTTTAAAGAAAAGGGCAGGGGAACTTAATTAAAGAATTAGACATGTGGCAATAGACCGGAGAGATTAACCCCAGCTACATGGGATAGGAATACAATACAATTCTTTGCATTACAATACTAATCCCGCCAAAAACCTCTTAAGGCCAGTCAAATTTCGGAAAAAATGGTCGATTTGGGCAAAAATATCCCACGTCAGCAGTTTCTCAGCGATAAAATTCACTGGTGAGGTTAGTGGATGTTAAAAAAACCAAAAAGCATCCAAATTTGAGCATGCGTTAATCCGTCTCTTATTGGCTTTCCGTTAAAACTGAAACTTACTTTGCTATAAACAAAAAAACCCAAAACATCGTCAATTTTTGCAATTAAACGACGATTATAAACAAATACTTGCTCAAATTCGGATACTTTTCGGTTTTTTAACATCCACTAGTCTTACCAGTGAATTTTTCGCTGAGGAACTACTAATAGCATTTTTGCCCGTCACTTTCGTAATTTGACGACTGGCATACTTCCCATCATGTCGCACTTCCCGTAGAAAAAGATGGGTAGAATAAGTCGGGCAGGGAAGGGACGGAGGAGGTATTGAGTGGTGGGAAATAGATATAAGATTTAAATTTTAAGATTTGCAGATGACATGGTATTTGTCAGTCACTCGGCAATTTGCAACTTCCACTGAAAGCATAAAATCGTATGAATCCTAGAATGAACATAAGGCGGTAAAATAAAAAGTAGTAGTAGTATTTTTGTTTATAGGGTGCTTCGACGGCTATGGTCATTTCGCACCTCTTCAACTCATTGAAAAAACCCATCTGGACAGATACAACATCCATACCATGGGTGCGATTCGAACCCGCGACCTTTGGGTTAGCCGGCGAGCACGCTACTAACCAGGCTAACCCGGTCCGCCGTAAAATAAAAAAATTGTGTGATTTACAAAAAGACGAAGTCCCTAGGAAAAAATGCATCTAAGTAGGAGAGCATAAATGTAGGTTATTGAAGAGGTGGAGCAATACAGTCGCTAGGGGAGAGTTAGAAAGGCGATTGAGTATTAAAGCAAGGACATAAAGATATCTTAGTGGAGGATTAAGGCGATTTCCCAGAATAAAAACGAGTCCAGTCAACTGGATTTGCACTCAATAGTACCAGTAGGACCAGTACAGTGAGCTTTTACAAAGAGCTGTATTTAAAAAAGCACTACTGGAGATATAGACGTGTAATTTGACACCCGCTTCCCCTCTTCCACTATGTTGAATATTAACAGTTATTTTTAAGTAATGATACTTATATCACCATCATATTATTTTTTAATGTGTAGTTTAGCTGTAAATTAGAAACAAAATTTTATTTATACGGACGATAATTAATAGGTATGTTAATAAATAATGACCGAGAAAAATCAATTAATTTTTACCAGGGTATCTTGGAATTCCATTGGGCTTGGGAACTGTTTTCGTCACAACTTTATTCAATGCGAGGCTCTAGGTTCCTCGTTGTGTAATTCAATATTAATTACATAATAAATTAACTTACAACATTCAACAAAAAAATGTATGTGTAGGTTTTAATTTCATTACATCATCTTCAGGTGATGAATTACCCTGAAGATGATTTTGAAACAGGGAAACCTGTTGAAATAAATAATTTTTCAATGAAAAATTGCATTATTATTCATCTATACATATTCCACATCATCGCCCTTGATTATTCATTCGTCATTACTTCATGCTATGAAGGAAATTGGATTTTTCAACGCTGTATTCTGAGACTCATTTTAAAAACAAAAGGGAGAGAAAACCTGATATTAAGCCAGCAACAGAGTTTAGTTTGCTCAAGACCGATTTAGAAATCAGTCATCAGGTAAAAGGATTATATTTACCACCAATGGATACCCTGTGAATCTGTCAACAGGTACAGAGAGGAGAGAGATAATTTTGGCTTGAATAGCTGCAGCTGTTAGAACCGTTTTTTGTTTATGAAAGTAGTTAACGTCTACAACTCCCCAATGCTGGCATCACTCACGTCACAATTCGTCATTAAATTCAGATAAGAGTTTATTAATTTTCCCCCCTTTAACGTATTCGAATTGATTCTGCGTTTGGATACTCGAAGTCGATTTCAGAATGCCTTTACATACGTGCCGATGTATCAAGGTTAACAGAATTTGCGTTGGTGGCGCTCAGGCTTTTCGTTGAGAATTTTGTTTGGCGTTTGACATCCCGGTTTCCTCTCACTCATGTCACTGTCGGCCGTGTCGCATTCTATCCATATCCTTCCCTTATTTTCGTCGAATGCTTTTGAAAGGTTCAGCTCCCCAAGAATATTTTTTCTCCATTTTAGCTCGTGGGGAATACGTGAAATTTTTGTTAGTCTTTCAAATATATTGATAGTTACTCGTAAACTTCTACGTATCCCGTGTGTTTTGAATTAAACCTATTTCGATTTATAACTGTTGAATTTTACGAATTAAAACTGTTGAATTGAACTACGAATTTTTTAATGAATGATTGCAGAATATGTGCCGAGAATTCAAATATGCAACGAATGCCTGTTGATTGATTGCAATGGTTATTATTTGTCTGATTGACCCCTGTGGAATTTACTTCAGTGGGATGCGGCATGGACTACGCATAATTTTGTTTAAACTATAAAGAAAAACAAGTACCTAATTACGTAGGGCGGAACATTTTTTCTTTCGCGAATTTTCCAGTAAAAATAAGCCTCGGATTATTGAAACTGTCGCTCAAAAATATCGCTCGCCATTATATCGATTAGTATCCCCAATAAAAAAAATCCAACGTCGCTGTTCTATTATTGTCTTCCTCTGGGCTATCAACCTGTGCACAGTTCTGTTTGGCCACTTCCGTGCTGCTTCGTAGTGGCGCATTTTCTACGAATGAGATGGTCGTAAAATTAATGTCATATGTAGTCAAAGAATGTTCTCTGAAAATGTAATTTGCTAAAGTAATAAAATTACAGTGTTGAACTCACTTTCAACAAACCATTCATTTGTGTTTTGTGTTTCTATTAACTTATTGTCTTATACAGGAAAATAACTCTGGATCTTCCCCAAGCGTCAACATCAGATTTCTTCATTTAATCAATGAAGTCAATATTTGAGGATTTTGATTATGATAGAATTCTACATAATTTCTGTAAATGAAGGTCAAACTATTATAAATTGTTGGTTTATTAAGTATGACATATTTTATTAATACAAATGACATTTTATATCATTATATTACATGTCTGTGAAATTATTTTTATAATAACATAAGAATTCTATAGCAATATAAATATATTACTATACATACTAGAATTTAATTAAAATATTATTTTATTATTATTAGGGGTGATGTATTGATAATAAATAACAAATCATATGTGTTTCACACAAGTCAACAAAATACACAGTCACAGAATATGGAGGCGTCATTTTAACAGAATAGAGAATGAAGCGGAGAAGAAACAAGTGAGAGAATATCCACTTAAGTGAGAAGGTGATTGGAAGCATTGAAATAGTGGAACTAAAGAAGAATCGTTAAACGTCACATAAAGAGATTCGGGGGGAGTCAAGGGGGTAGGACACACACACACACATATGTATATGTATAAGTAAATGCCTGCAGTACACGTTTGCTCTTATCGCTCGCTTAAGCCTCGCAGCTCATTTGGCTAAAGTTTTAGTTTTCAACACGCGTTTAAAAGTGACGGGGAATTAGAGGACGTTGGAACCAGCAATGACGATAAGGATCGGCTGACCCGAGGGATGAGGTGAGTTCAGTCAACACCCAGCAGTTTAAGGGGCTGGATACCTTAGTTGAAAGCAGCGATTCAGGCCTTCACTGTTTCACTCGAAACAGTTGCGTGCTGATTAATTAAAACATTCTATTTTCACCATTCGGTGAGTGAAAAAGTGAGATTTGCTGTATACGAAGAACGTTTTCTTTGAATTTAGTTGAATGGAGAAGTAAATTAACAAAATGTGAGTCAAATCACTGGTTTTTGCCGGTCTAATGCTCGCCTTAAGATAACAATAGGAAAAAAAACTACTATGAGTGTAGTCCCAGAAATACCTGACCTCAAAAAGAAGATGTTTAAAATTTGCGAAAAAATGTCTTTATTTTTTAACATAGTCTCCTTTTAGCTCGATACACTTTTCCCGGCGATGTTCAAGAGCTCCGATAGCATGTTAATAGCGATAATCGTAAAACTCGTCCATATAGCCATTAGCCGCAGACGCCACCTCCAAATTGGTGGCAAATCTTTTACCACCAAGCCATTTTTTTCAAGTTTGGAAACAGAAAAATATCCGTAGGAGCTAAATATAGAGAATACGGTGCCTGAGGAAACAATTCAGACGTTAACTCATTGATTTTTGCCATCGCGATAACGGATGTGTAAACTGATGAAACAAAACTTTCTTTTTCTTTAAATATGGCCGTTTTTTCTTGATTTCATCAATTAAACGTTGCAATACGTTCGCAGAATACTCGCCGTTGATTGTTTTTCCTTTCTGTAGATAATCAACGAAAACTATCCCACGCTCATTCCAAAAAAAGGACGCCATAACCTTGCCTGCAGATGGAACCGTTTTTGACTTCTTTGGAGCAAATTTTCCCCTTTCAATTCATTGTATTGACTGTTCCTTAGTCTCATATTTTACGTGATCCACCCATGTTTCATCCATTGTATTAATCGAAGAAAAAACTCGGTTTTATTGCTGTAAAACTTCGCCAAACACTATTTATTTGCATTTGCATTTAATGCATAAGTTATTGCATTAAGGGAAACAGTAAATAATGTTTCGCGTTCTTTTCGGGGCAATTTGTTCTTCTCTGTTCTTTCTGCCGCTCGTCTCCTCACACTCCTGCAGTGTGCCCCCCTCGCTTCCACCGCTCTCCTCGCTACTCGCATCTGCATCCCTCACTCCACCATCGGAAGGCGTCACTATCACTTACCTAGATGTAACTTGACACAGGACATTTTAATCTTCTCGTTTGTGCTTAGGCAGTGTCGACCTGGCATATTGAGTGTGTTTTCGAAGTCCCATGAGCGTTATAGGTACCCTTCTTTCAGTTCCAAGGTGAATTTAGTTCTAATTTAGTGAACAAATTCTGATTACCCTTCAAACTGTTGATCTAAAAATGTCCTCGTGTGTATATTTTCAAATACAGGTGATATTTTCTGATAAATGAGAAGGTGTGCAAACAGTCATCATAGTAGCTATAAACATATGTGGTCAAATGTTTGACAAGGTTCTTTTGTCTTTTCTTGAAAGTATTCGGGCCAAAAAGTGGTTTAAAAGTTATTTATAATATATTTCTGCAATAAAGAGTGGTAAGGTATTCTTTAATTTTCTTTTTCAATTTTGGTCTCAATCTTAACGAACTACCATGAGGTTAGGAATACTATATAGTAGTCTTTACTCTACGGAGCTACATATTCTATATTATTAATTCATTCGCGCTCTATAGTTTATGTTGCAATGATAACATCTATTCTATTATTCAACAGCCAAAAACAAGATGCTTGAATGAAAAATCCAATTTGAATTCGTTTGTCGCCGATTTCCTTCACGTTTACCCGAGTTTGAAATGACCGACTTTATTTTTGATGAGATAGAACTACGTGAATTGTCGTCATTTGACCGTCTCTCTAAATAAGAGTGCAGGGTACAGCTCAAATCAAATGAATGAAGACGAATCCATTTAACGAATCGCAAGTTGGTGAGACACCCGAGATCCTCACATAATCCTTTTTTACCTCCATAATCCCTACCTCACCTCAACTCCCCCCTTCCACTCTGAGGTCTCCCCCATTCCACTTTTGGTGTGGGGGTTTGCGACCGATGTCGGAACTAAAGAGGTGGACGGTTGGAAATGGAAAATTTGAATGGTACTAATTGGACGGACGCTGACGAAAAAGGATCGCGAGCATCCCATGACTGCTCAAAGCACCGCGGGAAAGGCAGTACGACACCCCATAGCCGATCGACCAGAACCGGCCGTAAGAACCCTCAAATTTCGCCCTCCCACGTGTGACTCCCATTTTCAATAGGCCCCATTGCTCAGGGATGGCATGGGACCCATTTTCCCAGAAGTGCACCTCTTTTTTCTTTAAGCGTTGAAGACTTAACAATGCCACATGAGCACATAGTGAACGACCATTAAGTTACTTTAGCGAGTGTAAGCCACGCAAAAAAGCGTTAAGTTACATAGTCAACTAAAATATACCCAAGAATATCATGTGATATCTGATTGATTATATATAAAAAAGGGTTTGATGAAATAATATATGCCAAATTATGATACTTGTCATCTATGATGACAAATATTAACTTGTCAATGTTGTGTGAATCCAAAAATTTCTGACGATTGTTGCAAGTGTTTTCTAAATTTTACTCAAAAACTGTATGTACCGAAAACAGATATATGCTCG
>WURS02456761.1:0-13833 GCA_011762765.2 Rhinocypha anisoptera | reverse complement strand
TTTTGTTAAACAAATTTTCTTTAAGCAATAGATAAACCAAAATTCTTACGTTAAATTTTAATTTACCCCCTCCCCCCCTTGGTAAGCAGATAGTAAGCGAATTTTCAAACCCCCTCCCACCCCTAAAATGCTTACGTAATTAAAGTACGTCCCCTAATTATTAATTTGGGTTGATTAAAATGTTTGTTTTTCTATCATAGAAAAATTAATTTAGATTTAAACTTATTTATATTGAGCTATTTTTTAAAATCACAATTTTACCTGTGAAAATTATAGTATAATGAGTTTAAAAATTTAGTTTTTCAACATGAGTTATGTAAAATAACTTATCTCAGACTAACAAGCCATAAAATTCAAAAGGTCAAAGTAAAAATATTTACAATGATATTAAAAATAAAATAAGTTAAAAATTAAAGTTTATGTTATAACAAATGTAGATTTGACTTTGAATGAATTACTAATTTACAATATTACATTTTTTGTTATATCATATTACCTAATATGTATATGGACTATAGTTTACTACATGGGAAAAACCAAAATGTAAGCTAACTGAAAACCTATGAAGATTAAGTATATATAACATCAATACTCTCACTCTCTCTCTCTCTCTCATACACACAATGAATTAAAGCTAAAATTGTTTGCTTGTTAAATTTGTTTAACACGGTAGTGCTGGTGGTGAGACCGCTAATCAGTTCGGTTAATGCTCTCTAACCGTGTTTACCGTGGAATGACGTAATTCATGGCGCGGGCGCGATTCGTGACTTAGGCCATCTGGCTTGGTTGATCCTGGGCGGTGTCAGCCTCCCTCGTGTCCCGAGGAGTGTCCCAGTCACGCTGTGGTGCATTTCCGAAGTATCGCCCTAACACACTGTCTCTCGTTCTTCTCCTCTTCCACTTTCAATTAGTAGGCGTCGTCTATCCGACCACTGCAGTGCAGCTGCCATTCTTCTTCGTCCGACACTTTTGCCCGAATGACTGACTGACACACAGAGTGGCAAACTATAAACAAAAAAAACAAAAACCACCAGCAGTAATTTGGAATCCAAATGCGAATCGAATTTCGAAGAATTCAATTAATATTTTAAAAGTAGAAAATTTCCCCTTACTTCCTGTAAACTTTTTCTCTTCTCTTCTTGATAACACATCCTGTTGCTTCAATTCTGTTTAATTGGCATCACTTTTGTTTAGATGCTGACAGCAAAGTGTCACATGTGTCATGTTGATTATTGATTCTATCCCGCCAATTCTCTTCCGACTCATCCTCTTGTGCTCATCTCGTCGGGTTTGTGTGCGCGTCTCGTTTGTACGCGTCACATAGCAACGACTACAATGACTCCACATTGCACCCACCCCAGTACATTACATGGGGAAAATAACACTTTTTCCACACTTTCACTTGAGATCACAAACAATCTAAAATAAGCAAGCGTTTTTCAATCTTTCATTTCCTTATAACATTGTTTAATTACAAGAGTAACCAGTGTTTGAATTTGCATTTGATTCTCTTCGAATTTCTATGAATTTCATGAAATTGAAAATTGCAATTTAATTTATAGCGACAATAAACAAATTACATTTTTATTAATAAGCATCATTCTCATCGTAAAAGACAAAAGGTTGGTATCTTGATATTTAATCTCTATCTTCTCTAGATAAATATGCAAATTAGTTCTAGTTCATTAAGTTATCAAGTTGTACCGTATCACCTGTTCTAGATCTCCCATCTAATTTTGGCCATCTCATTGCACTGTTATTTCTCCATTATTATTGTTTGTTTATATTTTGTTTTCGCGCATCTCACGCTTTTCATCTCTGTGTTATCTTCTCATCTTAATTGTTTTCAATCCCTTATTTACTGTATATTCAAATCATTGGCTTCTGGAAAAGATCAGCATCATCATCATCATCCTGTTTAGTTCCGCCGCATCCTTGTGAATTTTCTCTTTCTCTCTCTTTTGAGTGCAACTTTTTTTTATTTAACAGTAAGGTTTACACTTCACTTACTCGAAGGAAGCCAACGCCGTTGGTCATCGTGACTATTGCTGGCACAGAGCATCACTCAAACAAACACGCGGTTGAGCTCTTTCTCACGCGCAACACTTCAAAAGACACGACTTGTGTTGACCTTGAGGGCGCGAGACGAGTTTTTTTGTTGTTGCGTCGCGACGCGCGTCTTTCACCTCTTCACTTTACCTCACACACATCACTGATTGCAACTTAAATCTCCCAAGTAACCAATAAATATTTTGTTATATTCAATTTCCACCTAACTAAATTTCTCTCCGAACATAGACCAGCCATGGAACATTTTGTAGAGATTCTACGTAATCTCAAAATACACGGGTCTGAATTTATCTTCAGCTCGGACAAAGCCTACCAATCCGAGGATCAGATGAGTTCGACTTCGAACTCGTCATCCTCAACCCGTTACGAACTTCGAAGCCTCTGCGACGGTGATTGCTGTCCCGAAGGACTCATCGTGCCGCATCGCCATCGAAAACCAAAGTAGGTTTGACTTTTTTGTTTATTTCTTTTCGATGAATAGGGATTGCTCCAAAAAAATATATAAACACACATACACGAAGAATGATGTTGATTGGGTTAACGGTAGGACTTCTGGAAGCGCGCACGGGCACCGGGACCGCCGAACTTTTTCGGCTCGCACCGACGTGGATCGGAGACGAGAAGGCAGCGGTCGTACTGGATCAGTTGTTCCTTGATCTCGTTCTTCGAGGCCTCGTCCACGTACTTCTGGTACCAGGCGACCAGAGACTTCGAGATGGCTTGCCGAATGGCATAGATCTGCGACACGTGGCCACCACCGCGTACACGCACTCGGATGTCCACACCTTGGAACCTGAGTGTCCAAAGATTGTCAGTTTTTTCAATGAGATTTCAATGACTTTTTACTTACTTGTCCTCGAGCAGCTTGATGGGTTCAAGCAGCTTGTATTTGAGAATCTGGGGCTGGAGCATGTCGAGCGGACGGCCGTTGACGTGAATCAATCCGCGGCCACGCTTGCAGTAGGCCACCGCGGTGGCGGTCTTCTTGCGACCGAACACCTGCACCGAAACTTCCGAGTCCTTACTGTAAATCATTTCACCAATTAGTCATTTGCCATCATAGAATATTTTATCCAAAACTTACGCGCTCTGTTCCGCCATTCTGATGATCCAAAGTGGTCAAGTTTGAGGCTTGAAAGCGGGCTACAAACAACAATCACACAGCGAGCCGCAGAGAGGCGAGAGGAAAAGGAAAAGCGTGTGGCAAAGAGGAGAGCATGCTCGCCACACACACACACACACCAAACGCACAGCACTCAACGCGTGCCGTCCACAGAGAACGTTACCACTGGCGCGGCACCTTTGAGCTTATTAAGCGCACCCTCCCTCCTCCTCTTCACTTTTTAATCAAAATTCATTTTGTCGTTTAATTCGTTGCCCAGTAATATAAATTTTAAAAAATCAATTAGATTTCAATTGAAAAATGATAATATGAATAAGTGATTTGACAAAAAAAGAATCAATCGAGCCGGCTTTGGAGTTGAGTCTGCGCATTGAGTGTGAATGCGGCTTCTCACTGTCGAGTGTCAACAATCAAATCGAACCACATCACACACTTGGCGGAGGTGGCTCTCTTCTCTCTCTCTCTCTCTCTCTCTCTTCTCCCCCGGAGAGGTGGCTCCAATCTGTTGATTCTTTTCCTCTTTCTCTCAACCTCAATGAGTTAATTTTGTTTTTGCTATTTTTTCATTACAAGCCAAGTAATAAACATAAAACTTGTGTGGCAATATCTTTCTTGTCGTTTATTTTTTTATTATATAAAAATTCACCACTACTTTCAAGTCAAATTAGATTTTTAAAAAATAAATTAAAAAAAAGAAAACTATTGAGATGATCGAGTCTCAACTTTGATCGATAATATGGTGACGATGAGCCGGAGAAACGCACTCAATGGAAGAGTCGCAAAGCGAAGCAACCGTAGAGCAGCATAATTGTAATCAAATTGTTGATTTTACTGAATTGTAAGTTTTTTTGCTTATTGTTGAATTTGACTGTTCTTGATTTTATTTTTTCCACTTTAATTGCTATTTGTTTTTACGACGATACTGATGATTTAATGTGGAAGTTTTTTTAATGGGAATATTCCTAACAAACAAAAACACTTGTTTTTAATAGCCTTCTTTCTTTGTTTGTTATTGTGTGATTTATCTAGACGAAAGTTGTCCGAGTCAAGTCTCGCAGAGACGAACAGTGAGAGTCATTACACATCGGTGAAGCGGTTGAAGCGGACAACGATCGAGCTTTTTGAGGGTGACAACAACGAGGACGATCTCCCGGTGGTGAAGCGACGTTCAAGACGTTCGGCGAGTACCAGTAGTAGTGGGTCGAGTCATCACCACCACCACTGCATCACTAGTTTGGCGACAACTTCCTCCACGGTCGACCACAATCACAATCACAACCAAGTGAAACATCAGAAGCAGTCGCAACAGCAACAACAACAAAAGCGACCCCCACCGACCAAGCAAATAAAGAAATCAGCTGGTGCCACCCCCACCAGTGACGGGTCGTACCCTTCGACTGTTCAAATCAGTGGTGGTGACCAAGACAACCGAGAGGAGTCTCCTTCGCTCGACGGTCTAATTCGTCAGCGATATCAAGCTTATCAGACATTGAGTCAAGAGGAACGGTAAGGCAAACAGTGGGTTTATTTCTTCTTTGTTTATACCAATGTGTCAAAATAATTTAAGTTTTTATTACAGCTTTGCCGGGATAATTAGTCTCTTGTTAAGTCGTTTAAAAATTATCGAAATAGAACATTTAAATAACTCTTTAAGTATCGTCTCTTTTTTAATTCAAAATTTTGACAATTTATGGAATTGTGATATATAATAATGTGATTAGTTTGATATTGTCAAAATTTTGATTTGTCAATTTTTCCCTATCTGACAGTAACTTTTTTTCGTTAATTACAATATGCTTTTGATTTCTCTATACTGATTGCTTTGTATTGTTTCTCTTTGGGTTCTCTCACCGTTCAGTGATCAGAGCAAGACAGACTACACGTACGCGCACAGTTTCAGCTACTCGCCAACATCGGTGCCAAGTGGCGAACGATACAACTGGACGGTGCCAAACATGTCGAGAGCCAGTGTGCGAGCTAGTCCATCGATGGCCATCAACTCAGCCACTACTCGATCCTCCACTTACCACCGATCAGCTTTCCTCGAACAGGAGAGTGTCTCGAGGACTGTGGTCAACAATTTGCCAGTCTCAGAAATTAAACCACCCACTACCAGAAGTCGAAAGGTGAATTGGGGAATTTGAAAAGCTAAAGCGCCGTCTGCCTCTTGTAAAAAAATCCGCCGAGGTCAAATTTGAGTTATCATAATTCGAATGGTTATGCAAAAAAATCGAATCAAATCGAGCCAGAATTGGAAAAGTTCTGATTCCGAATACTTTTGTACTGTGAGAGTTACCCTACTTCCACTTTGCTTAACCGATTTGATTCCAATTTTCATTTTTGTAATTCGAATTTCTTTTGCATAACCCATCAAATTAGGATAACTCGAGTTTGACCTCGACGCTTTGCCGCCATTTTTCACATGAGGCAGACGGTGCATTAGTGCCAGCCCTCTTTTATTTATTTAAAAATTTCAAACAGTAAACCCTCAAACTTACGCGTTGTTGAAAAGGCAGTAATCGAATTCGAATAATGTCTTTTATTTTGCCTTTGAAACAACGCGTAAGTTTGAGAGCAAACTGTATTTAATTTTTTAAAAATTATAAATTGTATTCGTTTTAAGGCTTTTAATATGTAATTAAGAATCTAGAAGCATCAAGTATATTTTATGTTTATGGCAAAGCGAGAAATGCTATTTTTCATAAAGTGATAGTTTAACGATTGATTTTAGAAATTTAATTTTTTATTTTACCTTTTTCCCTCATAGACGGCTACAAATCAGAACAATTCGGTGTATCACTCCACGCCGATCAACACAAAGAAGAAGTTTATTAGTACACGATTAGGTTGGAACATTTTGTTAAATAAACCTTTTTAAATTTTAAGGATTGTTTCTCTATTTCTCTCAGAGTATTCCGATGACGAGGAAGATCAATTGAATCAGACTGTGGTGCGTAACACGTCGGCAAAAGTGGGCGTGAAGGTTACAGATGATGAGGTTGCGGGCTTCTCTGAGGAGGAAGACGAGGAAGAAATGACTATCATTCGCAAGGTGACCACCGTGGTTCGACGTACCTTCCGAAATATTTTCTATCCAATGGATCAACCAGCAGCCATGAATGGTGGTGTTTCGAATCATCATGGCGGTGGTGTGATTGGGTCAAACAGTGTCTATCTTAAGAGTCGTGTGATCAACAGGCCATCTGGTGACAAAACTGGATCACGAAGCTCTCTTCTATGGTTGATGCCATTGGTTCTCTTGGCAGTTGCTGTGCCATTTTGGTATCTATCAAACAATTACCAGGTGGCCAATCTCTTGGAGGATGTTAGCCAATCAAGTTCGCTTGGCTCGTTTAGTTGGAATTTCCCCTATGACTCGTGGTTCACTGCCTTTCGACAGAGTGGTCAAGGAGGCGGTGGGCCGGATTTGTCTCGGCTCACTTTTGAGTTGAATTCACTTCGATCGGAGATCGAAGTGATGAAACAAAAGTACGCCAAACAACCCGAGCCATCTCGTCCTCCCTCTCAGCCGGACGTTAATTTAGATGAAATCAAGGCACAGCTTGCACTGCTTGAATCGTGCTGCAAAAAGAACTTCACCGCCACACTGGAGCAAGAGCTAAAACATCTGTTTGAGCAACACACAGAACACCTCCAGGAGAGGTTTGATGGGCAGATGCAACAGGAAATGCAAAAGCAACAAGCCTATCTCATCAACTATGTTCGTGATCACATCTCTTCCAATGGTGAGCATGATCCGAAGACCACTGCCGTGAATAGTGCCTACATTGAACAGTTGATCAAGACTGCTCTCGCCAAGTACGACGCCGATAAGACTGGCCAGGCTGATTTTGCTCTTGAGTCTTCTGGTGAGTTTAGAGCGATTTTTGTTGAAATTCTATTTATTCAAAAAAATCAAGTTTACTTTATATTAATGCGTGATAAACTTTGGTTGTCGTCGTTTTCCGTCAAATTTTTCGTTTCACACGTTTGTATTGTAACAGTTACGCTACTTCTACTGTTCTTAGCCAATCTAACTTTTGTTATGATTCGAATTCATTGCCAATTCGAATATAACTTTTTGTGTAATAATTCGAATTTTATTCCGATTTGATTCGAATGTTGTGCATAACTTTTTAAATTCACACTCGATTTGATTCGAATTTTTGCATAACCTCTCGAATTAACTCGAGTTTGACCTTAGCGGCTTTGATTTGTAAAAATCTTTTTTATTATCAGGCTAATAATGAAAGAATTTTTCATAATTTGATGGTTAATTTTTAAATTTAATTTCAAGGTGCCTGGATTGTGAGCACTCGGTGTTCGGAAACCTACGAGCTTTCATCGGCCACCTACAAGATATTTGGAATACAGATATGGCGTGCCCAGAACACTCCTCGGGTGGTGATTCAATCTGGTGTCGTTCCCGGCGAGTGTTGGTGTTTCCGCGGAGCCCAGGGTCGGCTGGCAATCCGTCTCTCGGCGCGGATCATTCCCACCGCCTTCAGCTACGAGCACATTCCCGTGTCGCTCTCACGCGATGGACACATCCTCTCCGCGCCAGCCGACATCTCGGTCTACGGACTCAAGGTGGAGAACGATCCCGAGCCGAGTCTTCTTGGGCAGTACCGCTACTCGATCGACGACAACTCGGACCCGTTGCAACGCTTCGAGGTGCAAAACACCGATACTGCCAAGTTCACATTTCGCTACATTGAGATAGTGGTCAACTCGAACCATGGTCACCCGGAGTACACCTGTCTCTATCGATTCCGTGTTCACGGTACTCCCGTGCCCGAACCCACCAACTAAACTTAATCCTACGCCATCCTTGTCAAACCTATCAAAACATCTACTTAACAAGAATTCTTTAAAGCGATTCATCTGCCTACTTTTTGTTATCCCATCTCTCATTTTATCTTCTGTTGATCTTTTTTAATTTTAATTTTATACTTTATACGATGATTTTATAAACTCTTCACTTATCGACTCAACTATTTGTGCGTCATCTGTGTCCACTTTTGTATAGTTTTATTTATTTATTCCTGTATTTATTTCACACTCATGTAAAGTCATAACTTTGTTATTTATCTCGGTTGATATCCACAACCTTTGAGCTCATCAATGTACCGAATAAAATAATCGTTTTAAAAATGTAATAAAATAGAATCTTTTATTTTATGGAAACCATATCTGTTAAAAAACACGTATCCCCATGTTGCCCTCTTGATTGATCAATGCCCACTGATTTGCTTGAGATCATCACACTACAAAGAGTGTTGTCACTTTTTCATGATTGTTGCGGTTGGAGGAAAAGCTCGGTGAGAAGACGTTTGGTGTCATCAGGATCCTTGACCGTGTGACCAACTGTGCGTGGATCGGCGAAGATCTCGTGATCATTGCCACCGGGCTGGGTTCGATCACCGAAAAAGTGAATCTCATCAAAGTCTCGTTCGACGTATTGAAGACAGAACGTTTTGTCCCAGCCGCGTGGAAAGCAATCCACCGAGATCTGTCCCCCGATTGCGAATTGTAGGTTGAAGCCGAGCGGATCAAAGTGTGCCTTCAGTGCCTCCACCATCTTGAGCCGAATTCCGGTGCGAGCGTCGAGCTCGGCAAACTCGTTGCGCTCCTCACGGGTGCACGATCGACCAATCGGACAAACGTTGATCATGCCGTCGCGAAACTCGACAAATGTGCCACGCTTTCTTGGCAATTCAATCTTGCTCATGTAAGCCAGGCAAAAGTTGATCAACTGCTGCACCTTGTCTTCGCCCAGTTCGCTCACAATGCTTTTCTTGCCAATCAACTCGCCCCGTTGGTACGCCACCAGACCGTTCTCTGCAAAGACATAGTCGTACTTCTTCAGCAACCTCTCCACTTGAGACGATTGCTGTTGCTGGCAGTTGCCATTCACCGAGTTGCCACACTCGGCATCAAGTGCGGTCATCTGCTCGGCAATCTTGTCCAGATTGGACCCACCCACCAGACCAACGGAAACCTTCTTCTTGAGCTCCACCAAGAGTTGTTCCATGTCACTGGTGATCGAACCACGCGACACAGTCAGGGTGCCATCCACGTCGAACAGAATCAGAACTTTTTTCCCGGCACTGCTCATCTTGTAATCGGTGGCCAGTTCCTTACGGTGTCAATGTCAGTCTGGAATGACACGCCAAGCCACTTTCATTCACTCAGATATACTCTCAAAACAATTCAAGTGGCACCTGGATTGCACACACTTGGATTACGCGGCAATCTTCTTAAGAGCAACGTGTCTATGTTTTGAGTGTGCGTTTGTTTAAAGCCAGCTCAGCATTGACAATAATAACTAGGCGCGACATCTACCGACAAGTGATGAAACCAGAAATTCAAACTTTGAAAAAATATTTTTATTTTAAAAAAATTAAATTAAAATACACATCAGGGTTTTATTCTTGATTTTCTTTTTGAATAAATAATTTTTGTTTTTCAAGAATAATGTTGCACACTTTATAGCATTTGGTCGTTTTAAAATTACGTTAAAAAATTCGGTCTTCATGGTATCTATAGATCTGGTTGAAGAAAAAGTTCAGTAACCAAACGTTTGGTGTCACCCGGATCCTTGACAGTGTGGCCAATTGTGCGCAGATCTGAAAATATCTCATAATCATTGCCACCGGATTGTGTGCGATCGCCAAAGAAGTAAATCTGGTCAAAGTCATGCTCGACGTACTGCAAGCAAAAGGTTTTGTCCCAGCCGCGCGGAAAGCAATCCACCGATATCTGTCCACCAATCGCAAAGTGTAGATTGAAACCTAGTGGATCAAAGTGGGCTCTGAGTGCTTCCGCTAACTTGCGTCGAACTCCTAGTCGGGTGTCGAGCTCGGCAAACTCCTTGCGTTCTTCACGCGTACACGATCGACCAATCGGTGAAACGTTGATCATGCCATTGCGAAACTCGATGAACGTGCCGCGTTTTCTCGGCAGCTCTAATTTGCTCAAATAACCAAGACAAAAGTTGATTAACTCTTGAACTTTATTCTCGCCCAGCTCGTCTAGGATGCTTTTTTTGCCAATCAACTCTCCACGGTGGTACGCCACAAGGCCATTTTCCGCAAAAACGTACTCGTATTTGTGTAACAACCTTTCCACTTGAACCGATTGGTTTGAGTTGCCATTGAGCGAACTGCATTCTTCATCCAGTGCTGTCATTTGTTGGGCAATTTTGTTGAGATTCGACCCACCAACCAGACCAATGGTGGCCTTACTCTTGAGCTCCACCAAAAGTTGTTCCATTTCGCGCGAGATAGACCCGCGAAAATCGGTGAGTGTGCCATCGACGTCAAACAGAATCAATACACGTTTGGTGGTGTCACTCGACATCTTACAATCGTTGTTGCGATTTATGACAAGTCAAGCTAACTGTCTCCAATAAATACACACACAGAAAGAGATTCAAGTGGCCCACGCACACTTGGATTACCGCGATAATCTCAACTTAAAACTCAAGTATTACGCGCCTTTGTTGTTGTGTTATTTTACATACTTATTTATATATATATATGCCAGCTCATCATAACAAACCTGAGCTGGCTGATGCAATATGCTGCAGAAGAATTAACATTCAGTGCGCCATCTCTCCGTCGGTGACAGAATTTTGAGCAAATTCTGGGACTTGATAAAGCAGAACCTAACTTGAATGTGTTAAATTTCAAACAATAACCAATTGTCTTTTGTAAGTGTTTTTTTGTTATTTTAAATTAATGATTGAGATATATGATATATTTTAACTCAAAAGATTCTTAATTTTAAAATTGTCTCACTTTAATTAAATTAAACATAAATTGAACTGATGCATAGAGTTTGCCTCTTGCAAAGCTCTCTTGCAAATCTAAGGCTTAGTGAAGAAGAGAGAAACATAAATTGAACTAAACGCATGCTCTCTAATCTAGCTAATCTACTCGAATGCTCTATTTCGAGCCAAAATCTGCTTCTTGCGGCCAACAGAATTTAATAAAAATTATTATAAATAATTATTTGATTGCTTAATTTCTTTAATCTAAAGTCTAAAGTTTAGATATACAGTAGGTACCTAACTGCCTTACACAGTGTGGGAGAAAGGCTTGTAAACCAATGCGAGTCTAGAAAAGCACTTCGAACACATGCACATACACTAATTAAATTATAAAAAACTGCTCGTTTTAGTCTCTTTATAAAAAATGTCAAGAAAAGCAAGTTGTCAACCAATCGAGTCTTCTCTGTATAACAATTAATTTGCTATTTTTGAAAATGAAATCTTTTTAATTGTTGGTAAATCACATAAGTGATTATGCAGAAAGCATGATGTTTAGTTTATCTCGTCTCTCCCTTTTTCTCCGTCTCTCTCTCTCTCTCTCTCTTCTTTCCCTAGCTTTGTCTTTTCATTCTCGCCTGATCCCTCAATAATGGTGGTTGGTCAACGAGGTTATCAAGTCAATGTCAACTGACGAACTTTAACATAATCTCTCTCTCTCTCTCTCTCTCTCTCTCTCTCTCTCTCTCTTTCTTTCTTTCTTTCTCTTGGTATATGAGTGCTTTAGTATATACTACTATTTTGATGTAGATAGAGTATATTAAGAAGAAAAAGTGATGATGACGATTGAGCAAGAAAACTCGAAGTAGCAACAAAGCAAAGTGTCAGGCAATCCTCACATACACACATTCACATTCACATTGCCTGACACATCTTTTGAGATCGATCGATTACTATCTTCTTCTGTATTTGAAATTCAACAACACTCGCTTCTATTTTCGCTCTCGAGCATATATAGGAGAGAGAGACAGTTGCATCATCACCATCGCCTGAGGCATCAATAGTATTGATGATACCCGTTATCCAAGTGTGCGGCCTAGTTGTCTATGGCGATAGTGCACAAAACTTTGGCGCCTAGTGCAAAATCTTTCAACTACTCTCTCTCTCTCTCTCTCTCTCTCTCTCTCTCTTTCATTTACGGAACCAGTTTGGAAATACTTCAAAGCTAGAATCAAACTAATTAGTTCAAACTCTCACTAAAATTCAAGAAACACGCAAACCGAACTTCACACAGAGGAACAGCTAAAAACATGCACAACACCAGGAGCAACGCATGCGCATAATTGATTATTCTTTCTATTTTTTATGCGTACTCCTAGAGTGCAACTGTAGTTTATTTTTCTTATAAAAATTCGAAAACTCCAAATTATTTTGGAACGAATCGAATCGAATGTGGATATCAAAACAAACAATCTCATTCTTATTCTCAGATATTCTCTATTAATTCTCTCTCTCTCTCTCTCTCTCTCTCTCTCTTCTATGATCTAACTTAAGTCTAACTCTTAAAATCGAAATATCATGTTATGTATTGTTATTTGGAACAACATCGATAAAGCTTCAGTTTGATTATTAATCAATAAAATCAATCTACAAATCTGTGCATACAAATGTTTTCACTTGGCACTTCTTCATTTTTTTGCTTTCGATTACCAATAACACGCCTAAATCACACACACTTCTGGTAGATTGCAATTTTTTATCCTCTTCTTCTATTTGTTGTTGTTATTATTATTATTGCTGCTGTTTCTGGTTTAGTCTGGTGATGATTGGTGGGTGATAATCACAGAAAACGCGTGTTTCGTAAGTTTGTAATCCAACACGTAGTTTTACAAAAGGGATAGAGAAAGAGAGAGAGAGAGAGAGAGAGAGAGAGAGAGAGAGAGAAATCTTGTTCTGACACGCTTGAGCACAAGTTGTGATTATTGTTTGGCTTCTAATCGATTTTATAGCATTTACTCTGCACTTTGTACCATAAGTTTTTGTCAAAAATGTTTTGATCAAAAATAGTGCAAAGCCTGGTTGCTAAACAGCAATCTTAAAATGAAAAATATTAGTTGCTTAGAAACACATTTTGAGTTATTACATACTGTGGGCATTTTGCAAAAGGTTTAACTCACCTAACTCATTTTTTGTTATAATATGGTAAATAAAAATGGAAACCAGAGAACAATATTATATAATTGATCTTTGAAAAAATCACTGTGCGCTGTTTTTGTTCGATATCTCTTCACTCAATTGTCAGATGTAATATGCTACAGTCATTATGACTTTTTTCTGCCCTAGATCAATTTTTGTAAAAAAATATGATAGAATGGTGTGTATAGATGAGATATTCATCATCAAAAAGTTTCTGAGATTTAGATTTAGATTTTATCTGAAAATGACTGTTATCTGATTATCACATTTTATCAATTTTAATGACTTCTATAAGTACGATTACCTCATTTGAAAGATCTTTCCATGTGTCATTTCCTGTCCAAAATTTAACCCGAAATTATTAATCTGATAAAAATAAGAGCTAATTCATTAATAAAATGTGATAATCAGATAACAACCATTTTCAGATAAAATCGAAATCCCAGAAACTTTTATCCCCAAACGTGAGTATTAACACTGTCTAATCGTTTCGAACTTGTACGTAGCCTAGACAAGTAACCTTTACGATGTCACTCTTACTTACCAACGATGAGAATTACGTCTCATATGTCGTTAGCGACAGTCATCACTCTTACCTTACCAACGATGAGAATTACGTCTCATATGTCGTTAGCGACAGTCATCACTCTTACCTTACCAACGATGAGAATTA
>WURS02456751.1:0-13834 GCA_011762765.2 Rhinocypha anisoptera | reverse complement strand
AGACTGGAAATCACTGACCATTCTCATTTTCTTGGGGCTCCAGATTTCATAGCAGTCGCAATAGCAGTTGATTAATTGAAAATTAAATTAGCAGTTAAATTAATTGAAAATTTCTTTAAGGTAATTGTGTTTTACTCATGAAAAGAGGCCACCAAACTTAATATAGGTTATGGAAAGAAAACTTTGCAAATCCGCATATATAAATTTATTCAATTGGTCAACATGTTTCACTACACTTTAGCATCCTCATACCTTAGGCTACGGTGTAGTGAAACATATTGATAAATTGAATAAATTTATATATGTGGATTTGCCAAGTTTTCTTTTCATAACCTACGATGGAATTCCATAAAATATCGGCCGCCACCATCTCTTTTTTTCAAATTTAATATAGGATTTTCAAAGGGGTAGTTAAGTGAAGTTTAATAAAACATAACCTGGTTGGAGGGGGTGATACTATGGAAATAGAATGTTAAACACATGTCTGCCAATATCTCATAACCGTGTTATGACGGAGGTGATTTTTCAATGTTGTAACTTCATTAAAAGTAGGATAGAAGCTTTAAATCAAGATGGAATTTTCCAGTTTTTTATCACCCTTCGGAATCGAAGAAGTATAATGGTAATAATGAAATGATGAATTTTCCCTGCGGTCAATAGTCTCCGTCTTGAGATCTAGGAATAAATGGTGGAATCTGTCATTTTATTACGTTCATATGAATATGATTAATACCCAGTCCTTTGATTAGTCCAATTGCTCTCCCCTTTATCATTGACTTAGTAGATTTTACGTAATGAACGAGCCGAATCCTCTAAAGGGCTTTGTCTTATGGCTTCCTCTTCATTTTAACATATTCCCATTGTCTTTCATTCCTTGAAGTCTCTGGACAAAATTTACGATTGACATTGAAAAATACCTCTTTCTTCACATAATTTTCTATCAGGAACGAATTTTGAAATAAGAATAGAATTTGTCCATCAAGCATTTGCTAATGCTATATTTGGATATGGCTTCCAAACAGCATTAGTACGACAGTTTCCTCCATCGAATCTAACATAGTGATTTCATTGTCAATCTCCAAAGACGATGTTTTGAATGTTTGTTGATCTTTCTCAGATGGTGTTTCCCAGTTATTTCTGCATCCGCAGAACCATAGAGATGTTTGAAGGGGCGTCCTTAAATTTTGTATGCTGGTTAAAACCTTATCCTTTCGCTATAATTTAATGTATTTTTGTGCATAAATAGATGTTTCTGCTACGAAACAGTTAGAGCATGAGGGTGAGCAAGTTTTCTCGTCCACGCTTTATTTCTCCCCACCGTAAACCACCCGCCGATAGGTGGAATAACTGGAATTGATTATAATAATGATCACACAGTGTGCTTGTTGCCAAATGTTTGCGCTATCTGCAGGGTTTCCGGACTGGTTTCACGCTCTACTTCTTTTTCCCCGTGTCGTGTGTCACCACAAAGTTGTTCGTGCTTCCATTACCATAAATTTTTCCCCGGTATTCATTGTCTTTTCTTTTTCATCTTTTTCAAAAACTTTAATAAAAATAAGTACTTCATTCTAACCGTCCTCTCTACATCATTTTGCTTGTTTCTCGTTTATTTTTTCCCGAGTTCTTTACATTCGTGTGTGTGTATATGTATATATATATATATATATCATGTTTGGAGGCATGTAACATGCGAAGCTGGAATTTAGGAATAATTAAATTAACATAAAACATAAATAGTGTCGCCTGAAATAAGCGGGTAGGCTTTCACCAAACGTTACATAGATGCAGCTCGTGTTTATTATGCATGAGATGAGTTGATTCACCGACATTAGACAAATCCTACCATACAATTTTATGTTCATCCGCACGAGAGCCTGCCTCTGACGGGTCTCGGCTCGATATGGCGAATCCTCTTAATGCAGTGTAAAAGAAAATTTAGTTTTCAATTAGTATTATTGACATTACACTGGGATAAGTGGAATTTACGTAGGTCCATAGAATATTCTAATAAATCGATTCTTATTTGCATAATATTTTGTGATATGCAAAAAGAATTTTTATCCCATAATTTATCTCTAATGTCACAGGTAGGTACGCCACGCAATATAAATATTTGAATCACACAAATATATTATCATGTGGTGAGACAGTCAGAAGTAGAAGCCCTCTCTTTTTAAAGTCGGGGCAAAGTGTGATATAAGTCATCCCACATACCACGCAGTTAATTCGCGTCCCAGGTGATGAAACCCGTAGTTTGTTCGACCAGCAATCAATAAACTTTGGATAGAACCTAGTTGTAATAAATATTTTGTTTAGAAGTGCCACATTTTCATCTTCCTCACCAAATTTTATGATCGTTCCTCATTTATGTAATTTATTAATTATGCAAAGATGATCTTAGTCGATAATCTAGCGGCTAATGATCTTTAAGCTAAGGATCTTTAGTGCCCTTTTCGTGGAGCAGTTGAGTGTGTGTCCCGCCATGCGATAAATCCATTTTCATCATTGAGTACTTAAAATCAACTACTATTTTATTTAAAATCCCTTAGCTATTACCACCACTTAGACCATATTTCTTCTTATTCAAGGACTAATTTTCAACTAGGTATTCATTTACCCATATCTCCAATCTCGTAAATATGACTGTTGGGGCCACCTTCTTATAGTCGTCCCTTGCTATTTCCCTCGTGTACTTTGTCATTGGACGGATCTAATGAAAACTTCTGGCCAAATCTTTTGATGGTACGCGAAAGAAGTAAGATCATTCATTTTCAACCACTACATTATTACCTAAGTAGGGGTGCACACAAATTTATATTGTGCTTATGACCTGGTGTAGCACTGTCGAGTAAAATACTCTTTTATTTCATTCGGATCTCCGGATGGGGACTACCCTAATAGAGTATTTCAGTCAAATATTTAAAAAAAATTAAGGTAGGAACTTGGAGCATTAGTTAGGCTTGTAGCAGGTAAAAGACTCTAAAGATGGAAATGCGTTAGAATGAGATTAGATACACACCTTACGAATCAGCGAGGTGAGATGGACTGAATCAGAAGATATTTGGAAAGAGATACAGGATCATTCGGTTTGCATAAACGCATAAACGGGAGTGAGAACAATGCATGCAACATGTACAGAAATAAGGGTAAAAAACTTCTTGTAAAGTAATGATGGGTTATTAATAGCAAAAAATCAGCAAACTCCGCAATGATACAGGAGTAAATTACCATGGAAATAACCATGATGATGAAGTGGAAGGTATTTAGATATTTCGAAGGTAATAAAAAATGCAAAAGAAAAATAAAATGTAATCGGCCTAGAAGTCAGGGATGATAAACTCAATTATTATTATTACCCACATAAGAAACACATTAGAAGAAAATAGTCTAGAAAAACGAAAATAAAGTTGCGAAAAGTAATTAAAGAGCTACGAAAAATAAAATTTAGTCGTGACAAATGCATTATTAAAAGCCGCCCACCTAAATGTAGGCGTTCAAGATGCTTGGAGATGAATGAATTCAAATGGAGAGCAGAAATCTCGAAGACGATAACGAGGTCGTTGACAACGAGAAAGGAGCCCCATTGTGAGCATTGAGAATGATATCGAATTGGTGAATCTTAGGTCAAATAGGGCTCCAAGGATCGAGGAAGTGCAATCGGAATTATCAGAAAAACAGGAACGAAATTGGATGAGCTTTTTAATTCATGTATCGATTTTCATATCAATTCAATAGTTTGTAATTTAATTTTTAACAATTTGATTCGATCTGCGATAAGTATACAAGAGTAGTATACCAATGGACATGAAGGTAATAGTCGTCTTTTTACGAAATAAATTAGAGGATTTGTGTATTTCACAGTCATTCTGAAAAATAGTTCATATTATAGAGATCAACCCAAGTTTATTCCTTTTGGGGACGTGGAATGCTTTTGAAAACGAGGATTCGAACGCAATGCTACGATTCCTAATGGATGTCGGAGTGGATTAATATGGCAGGAGATTATTAAATGCTCTTTACAAAGAGTGAGTAGTAGTGATATTATGTGACAAAAGCAGAGACGAAGAAAAAATAAAGAAATATGTAATGCAGTTTGCAATGTAATGAAATGTGTAATGTAGACTGTTAATGAGATAAAGGACTAGATATGTGGTGTAAGGATACAGGAAGAAGCGATTGAGATGCTGTGATTTGTAGATTACTATGCAAAACTGGTAGCGAAGGAAGAAGATCTATGTAGTAACTTGCCTTCATGAAAAGTAGAGTACGGTAAAGCAGAAAATATAAAGGGAAAATGATTAAATGGAATAAAGCAAAACTAAATATCTGCAGCAGAAGTTAGGTGAAAATATCACCACTAGAGAAAAATTGACTGGAAGAAATGGATATGTGATAATGCACAAAAATGTTGAAAGTTGGAGAAACCGCGTTACTATTGGAGATTTACTACGAGGAGCCGACGAAAAGAGGGGCGGTATTTTCTTGAAGAAAAGGGAGAGAAGAGAGTAGCGGTAATATTTATGTTCACAAAGTGTGTCGACGGCTATTGCACGATTGTTCAAATATTACGTACCTAACCGGTAGATTAACCTTCATCAGACGACGCCGAGAGTATGATAAATGTGTATGGGACCCTCATGAGGTATGATAAGTCTATGAATTCCCCTTAATATTCCTTCATTTGTCTTCCTCTCTGTTTATTTCACCTTTTAGTGTTAGTAGCACTATTTTATACGGTGCTTCGACGGCTATGGTCATCTCGCACCTCTTCAAGTCATAGAAAAAAACCTATTGGACATACACAATAACCATGCCCTTGGGCGGGACTCTAACCTTCGGCCTTTCTCGCAATCACCTTGAGTAGTCGTGGGCGCAGGATGCCTTGAATGATGGGCGCAGGACGCCTTGAATGCAGGAAAGGTGGCATCAAAGTGCTGGCCAATAGGGTATTAGTGGGAGGGTTCATTTCATTAAATATCTTCAACAAACGCACCCGGAGCAGACTGGTCGCTGACCGAACTCGGATAGGTTGATGGCTAAGATGACGTCCTTCGCCAGCAGTTGCCACCTTCCGGGATAGGCGTAATCAGGGGGTGGGGTTTTTTAGTGGGTGTGGGTCGGGGTAAGACCCCGGCCGAGTGTCACACTTCCCTGGGCCACCTTCCCTGGGAGTACGTAAACGCATTTTCCCCACCACCTCCAAAAGAAATGAGTTGGTGAGCATGCTCCCCCCAGGTTGCCCGGACAGCCAGAAGAGGGCAACATATGTTACACATATGGAGGTATTACATTTTAATTGATACATACCGTATTGGATGAGACATTAGGAGCAAAGAAAGGAAGAACCATAGAGGTAGGACAAGGATTGGATATGCAAAACCGATAATATAAAATGTTTGGATCTACGACGGTGTGAAGTGGCTGTCCGTTGGTAGGATAGATTGGAGAGTTGAGGTGTAGATAATAGAAATCGTTAGAAATAAGAGTTGCAGAGGTATGGAGGGTCTGTCAGGTGACAGGATGGAGAGCTGCAATAGAAAAACAAGTCGTATTGTAATTCGAAAGTGGTAATCAATATAGGAGGTTGAGAACCATCCCAACAAGTTATGCCGTCTGCATTCGGTTATGCAAATACAGAGTAACTAACGAAGACGTAATGGTTTCAGGCATAACTTTGTAGAATTGCTTCACTGTAACAAATGGAAACAATACACTTAGTTATTCCACATAAAATTTATTAAAAAATGATCCGGGTTTCGTCGCAAGGCGTCATCATCAGGTGAATATTACACAAAGTTTTGTATTTTAATAAATTTTATGTGGAATCACTAAGTGTATCGTTTATATTTGTTATAACGAGGACGTTCTGTGACAATCCATCAAATGAGAAACTTATGAGGGAAATATAAGTACAATTAGGGTGTAAGTAATAGAAAAGATATGAAGGCATTTTAATTTTTGAAAACTCAATTGGAAAGGATCTTAGGAGTAAAGAGCCATAGAGTACGCCAAGGATTGCGTAAGGTACCCAGGACAGAGTAGAATGTTAGAAATAGAAGCTACGGTGTTAGGAAGAAGTCCCAGGATAGTTTGTAGGGCTGATACAAAGCAATCTTCGGATTGATAATTTTTGATAACTTGATTGACTAATAGGATTGATAATGACGATGTGTTTTACAGAAAGTGTGCACAAATTCACATTAAAGCGATATTGTGCTTGAATTTTTCAAGTGTCTCAAATAAAATTTTCAGCAGGGAGAGTCGTGCTTAAGTCCATCCTTCCATAAAGAACACATGTTATGACCAACTAATATTGTAATTGAAATTAAGTATTAGCATATAAAAAATACTCAAATTAATAAATCAAATTAGTTTTAATTATGCCATTGTTTTAGAAATTTCAATGTGTAAATTAGTGATTCATTAAAAAAATTCTAATACGCTTATCAGTTTAGGGACGTGATTATAGCACCTAATCATTTTCAAAGTATCAATTGGAATCGTATCCGTAGAGTTGAAGCGAATCTCTACCGAATACATACGTTTCGAAATAGATAGGTTAAATTTATCATCTCCTGATTAGAATCAGATTACATGTACTGACGCATATCGTCGTACATCTATCTGCATTGGAAATTTCCCACAAATTCACTATTAATCTCACAAAGTTTGACAAGCATTTTGTATTTATTTTGTGATGTGATTCATCTTCTATTTTGAGATGAAATGGAACTTTGAAGATATCAATTTTTGTTGCGAAAGAGAATTAATGAGAAAAATTCTCCATTGAATAGTTGAAAAATATGGGTTTCACGGAGTTTTTACATAATGAGTTTATTTGGTGCATACAAATGGAAAACTTGGATTAATCCGTGGTCATCTTTTTTGACTATTTCTTCATCATAATAGAAAATTTTTTAAGGTCAAATATATCTGTCAGCGAACGATATTAAGTTTGACATTGAGTTACTTCAACCTTTGAGGATTCGTATTTGTAAAATAATGAATAATATTGGATAATAATATCGCATATTATAACTCAAGTTGTAAAAGTGCCCTTTTTCCTTTGGATTTCCTGATTTTTCAGGTAAAGTAGTGAATTTCAAACGTGATTTATTTGTGGAGCCCTTTGGATATACCGATTGTATGAATTCGAAATCAGCTCCATTGAAATATTCGCAATAGGGGAAGTTTCGATCGTTTCAAATTTTGGCTGTAGTTTGGAAGAGACGCAATGTTTGGTTATCAGTATGATAATTTTATGTCCAGATCAGTTGATTCCGTTATACGAAGATTGACGTTGTATTGATTAGAGTGGAGAGGTATCTGGTCATAGATATACACCATCTAACATAGGTTCAAAATGCTTCATATTTGATTGTCGACTCATGGAGAGAGCTTAATGGTTGTGGATTTATTCAAATGCATTCGAATAAAAAAATACTTCATCTGGAAGTCAAAATAAAGAAATGTTTTTCTCGTGTAACGTCACGTAAATAAAAAACTATCAATTATGATTCCTTAATGCATTTATCACATTCTCCTGCAAGTGTACCGGAAATTCTTTTACGTAAGTCACGAAAATATCAAGATGCTTTTAATCACTCAGTTCCTACCATACTGAGTGCAAAAAATGCCACAACAAATTAAGTTAATTTTTTAATTTTTTTTCATAATTTTTCCTTTTTTTGATGGATTTAAAATTACATGCGCCATCGGTTTCAGATTGAACTTACGATGAGATTTCATCCACTGAAAAAATTCGTGGCGTTGTTGTCAAAAGTGACAAGCCTAATATGTATATACTATGAATCGTCAAACCTGAGGTGACGAAAACGAAAGCCAGAAAAGATTTTGGCGATACCTTTCTTCATATCGAGATCATTCCGTTACTTTAACATTAATCGCGTCACTTTCGTCAAGACGTCATGGAGCATGGAGAACTTTCTTCACCCGGGCGAAAGCTGCAATCTCAGATGCCGGAATGAGGTGAGACGAGTGATAAAAAAATGGCATAAGATCGCTAGTGCATAGGCGAGTCGTTACGTTGCGTGACGAGTCGCCGTGTTCCGTCGGTGGCGAACGGCGACGAACGGTACATAGTTCGCTAGCGAAATCGCCAGGTGTCGATCCGCACACCGCCCAATGCGACGGTCGTCTCGCACGCGGGTGATTTCACCGCCGCCCCGAGGGAGTTGGGGCGACTTCTTTTCTCGCAAGTCCTGCCCACACGCAACGCGGGACCTCACGGCGCACCTTTCCTCCCGCGCCGGAATCTCGGAGGATACCCGAGGTGCGCCGAGGGCAAGAGCACGTGGGTGGCACCGCGCGCCACCCCGGCCGCGCCATAATCCCCGGAGGGAGGGGAGCATTAAGAGCTTATCCCTCAGATTAGTCTCTCGGTCGTGGTGCGAGGAGCGGGGAGGGGGTGGGAGGCAGGAGGGATGATTTTTCGGTGGAGGCGGGGATTGGGGGGGGGGGGGGGCGGGGGGGGGGGGAGGAGTGGGGACGGACGAAGGGGGAATGTGCCCCTCTCTCCTTCCCAAGAGACTAAACGAAGCCAGTACGGCAATTATCACTATTTATCAGAGTTAGTCCATCAGTCAAATATGTTATTTTGACGTTGAGAAATGACGAATTTTGACGAAATGAATGACGGTTCATGCGAAATCTAATCTCTGGTACAATTAGTTTTTTACGCAAACGAGTCGAAACTTGTAACACCGGAATAAAATATAGGTTGTAAGGAAAAAAGTGTATTCTTTCATTGAATAAAAATGAATATCTACAAAGTCGATCGTGGAAGCATTGGCTTTATTCGTTGGTATATTCTTTATATGATGGTGCATTTGAAGCACTGCATTGAGTTTTGAACGTTTTGTAATGAAACACGTAATCTCTCTCTCCAACTCCACGATCGTCTTTCAGGTTATCTTGTGGGCAGTGTATCCGCCTGCTAAACAAAAGGTTTTCGGGTTCGAGTCCCGCTCGAGAAAAAACCGTTCGGGCATCGGTTTTTTTAAAACTTCAATCCTAATCTATTCCGTTGTCCACACACAGCACTAAGCCAATTACGGTGGCGCGATATAACACGGTAAATGAATAGGACGAAACACTCACATCCGTGCCCTAGGTGGAGAATGAAAAAAACACTTAGCTGAGATTCGAACCCGTAATCTCCGGATTGGCAGTCGAGGACGTTAACCCGCCGCCACCGAGGACTACGATTTAATAGTGTAAGAGAGGAACTTGAGGTCCTAATTTCGCCTGAATAAAAAAGGCAACATTATCATTATTATAGTCGTGCTTTTCCCTTCATTCCTTCATAAAACTTCAATTTTTTCACTTCCACTACTGTCTCGTTTGTCGAAAATTCTAACTGTAACCACGGGTGATAACATTTGGGATTTTTCTCCATACATAGTCCGACTACATTGTTCCCCCTCCGCCTAGAGTGCGCCTGCTGACTTCTCCCGCCTTCTCACCAAATCCCTCTCTTTACTCTTCAGTGGCTGTTTTGCACTTTTTTACTTCAAACATTTGGAAAACCTCAGATTTGATGCTCACCATCCAGTTCATATTCAACATAGAAACAAAACTTAAGGACGTAGCTTGAATATAACTTAATCTCTAAATCTTTTGCCTTTCACAACGGCCAATATGCCGACTACGTTCAACTAATGAACAAACCCCTCTGATTTTCTAAGTTGACCAATGAAAATATGTCTACTTTCCTTTGTTATGCTTTCAGCAACTCCCGAAGGTAATAATTGCGGCGAACCTCGTAATTAAGTTGCAAAAATAATCTCAATTTTGAAATACCTATTGAAGAGCTAATACTCCATTGCCTAGAAAGAAGTTCGATAGTTAAGAACCTATTGACTCCCCATATTGGTTAGCACGGTTTGTTTCCGTTTGCACTTCACTTTCTAGTCACTGGTGGCGTTGGTGTGCACGCCACAATCGCTTGTGATTTGACAACTTAAGATATCACTCCTCCTCTTGATTGGGCAACTTAAGAACGAAGGATCTTGGGTTTTCCCGGCGAATAGACTGGAGAAAGAGTTCTCGGGTTTCCGACCGGGACCAGGGGTTGGTTAGAACCGACGTTTCGAAGGCTAAGTCCGCCAACGTCTTCATGGTGAATATCATTCACCCTGGACTAACCAACCTCTTGACCCGGAAACCCGAGAGCTCTTCCTCCAACTTAAGGACGTAACTTAAAAGATGAAAATGGGCCAACTTTCGCGTCAAGTTCTTAAGTTACGCTAAGTCCAATTTTGAACGGTCCCGTTCCCACGAATACGCTCAGCTCTTAATGTTTTAAGTTAGATGGTTAGGTAACTTACTTACATTCGATGTGAACCGGCCTTAGTTATTCTAAGAAGAGGCCCGGCCTTAGAAGAAGAAGAAGTGAACCGGCCTTAGTTATTCCGGCCTTAGCTACTCGATGTGAACCGGAAGTTATTCTAACAGGCGTATTATATGAACGCTCCCGTTCCGAGCATATGCGCTCTCTAATTTCTCATAACTCTTTAACTCTCATAACTCGCATAACCCTTTATTTCCTTAAATTAGGTGCATACGTTAAGTTCCTGCATTCAATATGAACCGGCCCCAAATGCTTTCGCCAATATGGCGCATCGCGTCGAGTGTTGTAAATTTTCCTCTCGCCAAAGAATATCGTCGCGCGGAAGTTGTTAATGGTTAGTGCGCACGGTAATGACGAAAATATCGTGTCCCAATAACGCAATGCCCTTCCTTTCCCCGTAAACCGAGGGGTGATAATACTCCCCGGTAGAACACGTGCCCGACGCCTAGGACAAAAGGTACTCCGATATATATGGGAATGAGACTATCGAGTCCCCGCAGGAAGTTCGGCGCTACTAAGGCTTGGGGACTGTTCTCGATACGCCTCCGCCGCAGTGAGGAACCAGGAAGGCCCCAATAACAGCGGCGGGGAATCGAGAGACCCACTCCGGCGACAGAACATCGACTTTTTCAACGTTACTCCAAAGTCGAGGGGGGGAGGCCGAAGAAAAATCGGAGATGTTGCGTGTTCAAGAAGTCTTGAATTTTCAGACGGTCTGAAGATGGAAATAAAAAGGGTAAGTAGCAACGGGGCAGGAGAAAGGTGGCGATAAACGCTGCGAGTGTCCGGTGCACCGTTCACCGGTCGTGGTGCTGCGGAGAATGAATCCGAGGGCGGGCGAGGGAAGGAATCCTTCCCCCTTTTTGTGAGAAGGCAGCGCTATGAAGCGACGCTTGCAATTTTTCGCCAAATAATTTATTCCAGGAGTTTGAGAAACTCACTGCTTGAAGGGTAATCTTCCAGTTATTGTAGGTTTTTGACGAGCCTCAGGTTACATTTTCCCGCTACTTCTAACTTTAATTCCTCTTCACATCTGCATACTTCCCACCACCTATCATTCTATCCAAACTCCCAATTCCCTTCCTACTCCCACCCCGCTTACCCTACATTCCACCCTCCATTACAACCTTCAACAGCCCATTGCCTCTCTGAGTACCCTCTTCCATCCACCTTTCCTGACTTTTTTGGATTTCTCGTAGCAGAGAATCTCGTTAATGGGTCGACATCGAAGAGGAAGATGGCAGTTTCGTTCACAGTAAAGGCTTGCTAATGGCACGGAAACTCACTTTAACTAGCAAGTGCAATGTGCACAATAAAACTCTCCTCTGCTCTATGGGTGTGTGAATTGCGAATGAGATTCGCATCCCCCCACCCACCTCCTCCCTCGCAACGGCGGAATCCGAACGGACGAGGGATTGCAATTCGAGAGAATTTGTCACGACGGTACCACGAGGCGGTCAACTCTAGAACAGTATTCTATCGAAGTTACGGAGCAAATATTTTTTTTATTTATGTAGCGGAGAAAATGCACACGGAAGAGAACTTAATTTTAAAGGTGGACATCGCACATGGAACACACAGTAATACATATTCCCCCTGCACACAGTAAACCGCCCAGGGTTCCACGTACCATTATTACCGTATTTCCCGGGCCATAGGACCCACCGGCTCATTAGACGCACTGTGATTTTTTTTGTTGGATTTTAGAAAAAAAAATTAGCGCATGATAATATCAACATTTTATTACTGCGATTTCTACGTTGCAAACTTAACGACCATATTATGGGTTGCTGCGCACCATGGAAGAAGTAAGATAAATTATAAAGAAATCGTGTTCTTTATACGATAAAATTATTTTAATACGAGTACTATAGCTATTCCTTACACCGGAAACAAAATATTTATCCTCGGCCCATAAAACGCAGGCCGATTTATGATCAAATTTCAGAGTGGAAAAAGTGCGTCTTATAGGCCGGGAAAAAGGTATTTTGCTTCGGACATCCTTTTCTTCTGGAGATCACGTGATGACGCAATTAAACGGTGGCTTTATGACCGATGAAATGTGGATTTTTCGGCGTAATTGGAAAATATTCCGCACCGAGGTTTCGCAACAAAAGGCTTAAATATTGGACTGTCACGCCCCACGGTAATGATTTCATTTCGTCAAAATTTCAAATGGAGGGTAAATTTACGTCTAAAGCACGGAATAACCTGTAATCCGCAGGAAGCGAGAGGAGTGGCAGGGGGTGAGTCCACGCCAGGCATGCATGAATATGAAAATATTTACCACGCGACCAACAAATTTCATGCGTATTTCATGAGTACATTCAATAACGCATTAAAAATGAGTTAACCCCAATGGTAATTCAGTCTGGAGATTGGTTTACTGCAGCCAGGGATGCATTCTTTAGGAATATATTAATCTAGTGGTTTCCCCATGACCTTCCTCATCGCAGTACTGAGGCCGGTTCTGTGAACTCTCGCCCTCAGCTGTGGCAGTTGATGCCTTACCTGACCAGCGCGATTTTGACCTGCGCATCTATGCCTTCTGATTCCTTATGGTGCCACCAAAGGTTGCGTGCACCGAAGTTGTAGGTGCTGGTCTCCAAATGCGGTGCAAATTCAACACGAGAAAAATTTTGTAATCTCCAAGGCTCGAACCCCTGACCTTCAGTTCCGGATTCCTATACTACTTCCGTGCCAGTGAAAATGAAAATGAATATATCCTATTGGAAAATCCAATCCTACAAATTAAAAATGTATGCAAGAGAATTACGAAACACACCAGCTCCACCACTTATCCTCATCATCCTTGCGATCGTATATACGTAATTTTTAAAAAATTCCTAATAGCACAGGGAAAAAAATATGACATGTAATAAAATGATCTTAAGACTGTACTTAAGACACTTGTATGAGAGACAAAATAATTTTTTATTGGTACAACTAGTTTCAACGCATGGCGTCGTCATCAGGTATCATCAGGTACGCCGAGCGTTGAAACTAGTAGGAACAATAAAAATTCATTTTGTGTAAATACAGTTTTAAGATCACTTTATTACAAAATGAACTTGGACAAAGTTGAGCCTGAAACTCTTGAATTCAAAATATGACATCTCCGCTCGGCAGTGTCATCTCGCTGATTATATGTTCGTTGTCTCATCTACCGTACTATAGTAAGACGGGTTTGCGATAATTTTAACCTCTCGTCGGGAAAGTGACCTTCCTCAAAATTATACAGTTAATTTAACCTACGATCAACAAGGCACTCCGAGGGCAAGGGACTTCGAGGCCTTTGCCAGCAAGCGCGCGCCCCTCCTCGGTCATATGGCCGTGAAGAAGTGAGTAGTTTCTTGCGTGATACGAGGGATGTAAAACATTATAATGATGATGAGATGACAATTTCCCACCGTTAAAAATAAAGGTTATTTTTTCACAGTGGAAAATTTCCAACTCCTCATG
>WURS02456722.1:0-13835 GCA_011762765.2 Rhinocypha anisoptera | reverse complement strand
CCGCCGCCGCCTCCCCCGCCTCCCCCGCCTCCCCATTCGCCCCCTACCATCTCGTCTTCTCCCCCTCACAAAGACATGCTTCCGCTCCGACTTGGTAATTCGCACGCCGCTTAGTCCCTTGTCCCGCGGGGAAAAATGGGCGGAAACCATGGAGGCGGAGGTGTTTTTAATCCCGCACCCCGAAGAAATTTCCAACCGTGCGTAGCCGGTGGAATTCTGTGACCGGGGAATTAGATGTCTTGTGAGGCCGACTGATATTTTTCGACTCTCTCCGTCCGTGTCGTGAGTCTCGTGATCGTGTTATTATTTTTTTTTAGTGTGCCACGGCGGCTATGGTCATTTAGCGCATCACACGTCACAGAAGAAAGAAACCACTTTGGACGAACACAACAACCATATTCTGTGTGACTCACCACGTTTTTATTCTTTTATTTTTCCTCGGCCGGCTACCCACCAGGATAACTTTGCTAACATTCCCGACTCTATCCAAAAGAATCTCTTTTATGAGTCGTTTTGATCTCTGGTGGTGAAATTTAGGCGCCTTCCTTCACACACAAAGAAATGTTTTACCATTTCGTCATCTCATAAAATAACCTAAATTAATTGAAAGGAATGTTTTCAAAAGCCATTTTTAACACCATCTTTAAAGGGCGGTTGCACGGAGAAAGTCGCTGAAGTTGTGTTATCTTATATAATTACCTATATTGCAAGAACTCCCTGTGTAAACAATGAGCCGACCGGGTTATCCCGGGGGTAGCGCTCTCGCCAGATATCCCAAAGGTCGCGGGTTCGAATCCCGCCCAGAACACGGATGGTTCGTTTGTTGAAAAGGGTTTTTTTCTATGATTTGAAGACGCTGCAAAATGACCATAGCCGTCGAAGCACCCTTTACATAGCTATGCTACTACTACTACCAAACAATGATTTCAAGAAATATTTATCATGGTGTTGAAAGAAGGAGGAAAACGGCTATCAGTGGAAAGGCGAGCATTGTAAGACCTCTGTATAGAAGTTCCATTTCAGAAATAACATTAATCAGGAATGGTTGGCCATAAAGAAATGGAACGAAATACCTGCATCCCTAATTTGTATTCCTTGCTTCAACGGGTATACTGCCTCTTGTGCTTATTTTTCCTTTTTATTCACTCCGAATTGGGCAAGGAAAGCTTTATTCCTTAAATTCAAAAGGAAGAATGAAGTTTGCATTAGGATATATTTCATTTTCTCTATTCTCTACCATACTGCTTTTTATTTTTCGCTAATACTGCGGTCCCGATAAGATTTCATTCCAAATCCTTCTGTCTCAGTTAAGAATGACACCATGCCTTTAATTCGTAACACAAGACGTCAGGAGATCTTTGTTAAATCAGTCAGAATGAAACTACTAGTAACAGGTCATAAAAAAGTTTAAGTTATTCTTTTCTGATGGTTGTATTATTCTTGTTTTTATTCAAGTTTGTATTCATTTACCTAAAGAATCTAGCTAATTATTGACTGAGTAAATGTTGTAATTTTCAAAATCCATTGACCAAATGTCTTTTGCGCTGAGTTGAATGCCTTCTGTGTCCTCAAGTCTTATCAGATATCTTTGTCCATATTTTTGTTTTCTTTTCATCTTCCTTGCTTTTACAAGTACTTTTAGCAATAAACTAACGTATCAAATATGTTACTTTATATTTCATCAATGCCTATTTCCATTCATAATTCTTTATTTCTTTCAAGTGTGGGAAAAAGGAAAGAAACCTAAAAAATTACTTTGCTGTCATAGTGTTATTGTTACCAGACATGCTGCACGCCAAAACGGTGAAATAAATGCGATGAGTTGAGATGTGTTATCATGAAGTGATTCTCTTGGTAGTAATAAAATGATTCAAGTAGGTATGTGTCTGGTAAATGTGTATGGCGCTTATATTACCCGGTTTGTGCTAAATATGGGAAATTTATTGTACTAAGACATTCTGAAAGGGGTTTTGGCTACTTCCTGGGGTCCATTCGATTGTATTTCCTTTTATACATTATTACTCTACAATTTCTCTTTCCATAGCGCCGTTTCATAGAATTTTCCAGGGTGTTACCACTTTATCCCCCAATCTAATCTGCTCGAAGGCTGATTTTGATAAGTGAGGGCGTGGGTCAGCTTGAACTAAGCCAAAGATGTCAAATTCACGCATTAGGGTTCAAGGGGTCCGTTCCATTCCTGCTGGCACCTGCGGCTCCCACTGACTCTGACATCCAGAAAATGGCACCTGTTCGATTTTAAAAGGGGTGTTCCGATGAAATATTCCGAAGTTGAAACCGGTACTATCTAACTACCAATGTACTAAACTATATATATGTTTATTTGTATATCTGTGTATATATATATATATATTATATTACATACATATTTTATTATGACTTTTTTCCCTTAGGATTTTACATTTGAATTTTATTGGGAGAGTTATCGATAATTACAGTAATTTTCATTTAAAATCTTGGATAGGTGACATTGGATTGTTCTTCATAGTCCGTCGTAGATCAGGGTATTTTTAAGGAATGTTTTCAGGAACTTACGATCTGTATAGAGCCATACGTATGAAAGGTGAAAGAGCTCAACGAAATCCCATTTATACATCAATTGAATATTGTCTCTCCCTAAATTTAATAATTGTCATTTTCGATTCTAAGACTATTTTTAGTACCTTTTAGAAAGTTGTAAAATGTATATCATCTTATTTTATTCAACGATGGAGATGGAGGAAATTTATCGGTGAAGGTAGGTTTTTTATTAACACCAAATTGGAACTACTTGTCTTTACATTAACATAAATTCCTCTTCAACTATGTGCATACTTCTTACCAGCTGTAATTTTATTTGGAATACTTTTTCCTTGCTTAATTACAGTCTTCCATGCCTTACTATTTGTCCTATCAGTTTCCCACTTATTACAAGTTTACTCTGATAATTCTCTTTCGATGGCTCTTTGGATTATTTCCTTGTCTATTTGCGTAAGAAAATTAATGAATTCACAATTATGGGACATTATAATTATGCATTTAGTTGTATCAATCTCAAACATTGTATATAAAAGTTTTATTATATATTATGGCATTTTGAAGATTCTCAACGAGCTTCATGCTCTATTTATTTGCTTAACTTTATCTTAAATAATAGTTTATCGATCTTAAAGATTAAAATAGCTTTTCCATTTTCTAAGACATCCATTGGTGTGACACGTCTTGGTTCACCTTCTTCAACATATCTTCCAGCATTTACACGTTTCTTTTATTCTCTTAGGAGCAGTCTATTCTTTCGGCTACATACTTTTTTCTGAGATTTTTCCCTTTTCTTATTTATTGAATGTCTTTCTTCCTCCTCTGTAGGAATTGTCTGTCATCATCTGTTTACCTAGCATTGGTTTCCACCGACCTACATCTTTCTTTACGACTTCCGAGATTCCACTCGTCCTATATTGCCTTCTTTCTTCGATCGATCAGGTCCTGTAAGAGTTCCTTCTCTAGTGGTCCCGAGATACTAGCAGCAATATCCCATTCTTCCATTTTCTTCCTATCTTGTTTTTTATCTTCATTTTATGCGCTCCATATTTTATTAAGCTCCCATAGTTTACCCTTGCTCTTCCTTTCGCTAAAATATTTTCAATGTCAACTCATTCTATCGATTTGCTCATTCCCTCAGTTCTAACAAGAAAATATTCCAACAGTCTTCCCAACGTGTAATGCTGAAACAAATAGTTTTGCATCGAAACTTGTATTTCCCTAAAAATGATTCTTATATACATATCGTTTCAATAAAATATCTCCATTTGATTCTTTCCCGCGTCTTCGTGTTGCTTAACCTCTTTTGCCTTTCACCCGTTGCAATAGTCTCATGTGAAAGTGAGCTCTCTTACCCTTCCATCGGCTTTTGACTTCGTAATACTATTTCTCGCACCCTCTTCATCGTATCCTTTTGAGTCTTTTTTTCAATTTTGTGTCTATGGGTCCATGTTTCTGTTAATTGCCGACCTATTGTTTTACTTCGGCTTTTTTCAATAGCAATCGATAGGTTTTGGCAGTAATTTTGTCCAAGAGTGCATTTCATGCTCTCAGTGTGCAGCCACATGTTCTCTACTCTCTACGCATACTTGTTCTGAATTATCTCGCAAATGACCTTACGCAATGGTTCGCCGACCATCCACTTAAATGAACTTGCATTCACCTAAGTTGTGATTAGTTGAATCACCTGAAATTTTACATCCCCATTATTTTTGTAGTGCAATATTAATCACGTGCTATGTGACTTTATCGTCCCTGTATTAAAAGCCATTGACTTGAAACACACAGTTTTCCACGCTGTTGGCCGATAAGAGATTATTTCACGCTCGGGGAAAAATTCGTTCTTTTTAATCGACGGATTATGAACCTGCAGAATATTTGTTTAATGCTTTCACAGCCTCTCGATAATTATTATTCCCCCGTGGATACTCTTTGCGTGGGTTTTCATTCATAATGACCGCGTCAACTGTTGCCGAGCGGAGGAAGGCAATAACATTTTGAATGATGAATTAGAAATAAGTTAATGAATATTGATGACTTCAGCTGAGCAGTATATAACTTTATATTCGATTATTTGGAAATTTTCTTTTAAGTCGGGGAACAAAAATCGCCTGGAAACTTCGGGAACTACAGCCGTGGTTGGATAACCGTATTTTTTATGTTCGATTAATAATTTAAGGGAATTTTTTCGCGTTTTCATTTACATACGAATGGGTATCCAAGAGGAAATTTAACGCAAAATATGAGAAAAAAGGAATCCATGGAATGAACATCCGTAGGGATTCTTCATTGCACCACTTTAAAGGATATATTTTCTCTAAAAAACATTCACGTAAATAGAACTTTGGTAGGGCAACCTCTTGGAAAATGAGTAGCTAGTCATTGATGTCTACGTATTTTTTTTTGCTGGGACAATCCTGCATTTGCGTCTTTATTTTCACGTCGTCTCTATGTACGCATATATTTTATTCACAAAAAATTGGCTCCTGTGTTTCAGACGTAGTTTAATACTTTTTTCCCCTGTTTTCTGATGGTTCTCCTTTGTTATCTTGTACTTGGACGGGGTTTTGATTTTCCTCTAAGCTTTTAAGACTGCAGTGACTTGATACATGTGACTAGAGTGAATCAGAAACTGATACAAGCATTATTAAATGTATGCTCAACATATTTCTTAGGAATTCACGAAAATGACTATATTATGGCGGAAATGCAATGGAATCGAAATCTCACCTGTTACCTCGAGGTGTATTGTTTAAATATATGTTGTTTCGTTTGAGATTAAACCGCCTCACTATCTTCAATTTCAAGTGAAATGATTGCTCATTTATTTTCGCAAAGGAAATATTTCCTTCACTTCACTAGGTTTTCGTAAAAATGGAATATAAACCCTTTTAATCTCAATTATAGGTTGTTTTTTTAATAACTTGAACAAAAGTGACTGTTAAGAGCTATAGGAGGACAAATAACTCTTGGAACCGGTGAAAATTTCGGTTCTTGAATCGAATGTAAATTTAGCTCTTAATCACTGCCATAGAGTATCATTACTTTTGAATTCAGTTGGACCGAATAAATAGTATTTTCAAGACGTTAATTGGAAAGGCGAAATTTCCATAACCCTGAGGAAGTGATATATTTTTTCTGGAATTTCTCCTAAAGCAACTGTACAACATATTATGACTTACATATTTATAATAGAAGAAGGATTTAGTTTTAATTATTTTTAAAATTTTGAAATTAAAAAAATATCCAAAAAATAATCTACTGATAACATCGATCCTTTTGACATCTCGTAGTTTCGTGAATTCTAGTCCAATTGTTTTTTCATGTAATCCCTATGAGAATTCTCAATATCTGTTGAATACCGTATTGAATATCTATTCAAAGTTATGTTCCTCACGGTTTGTTTACCATTGTTTCTGTCCTCTATCAAGTTTTTCAATGTACCTTTGAGAAACTTCAAAAAGAAGGGAAGGTTACTTTTATCGCCGTGAAATAAGGATTGCTTCTATCCTTCTACGATTGCGAAACACACCATTGTATATAATTCTAAAGGTGACGAGGAGGTTCTAAAAGAACAAATATTTACATATATTTTGAAACATTGACCTGGAATCTTATTTATTTTAAACATAAAAGAAACATCTTCCTTGAGAACTTAAGGCCGCCATTCTAAGAAATGCTTTGAAAATTCGATTTCGTTATTCAGCTCCTTTACTTCGGCTGCCTTATAACTACAGTTTCAATGGTTTTATGTGACCAGAGGTCAATTTTATTCGAACTGTAAACGGCAACTTATTACTTCTGACATTATAAATTTTAAATCAAGGCCTTTGAATCAGCCAGCTACAAAACTGCTCTCTACATTTCTATATGATCTAAACTGGTTATTTGAAGTTCATCTGTATTTATTGAAGCATTGTAGAATGTATTTATTGTAGTTCAAAGGAGGATATCCATGGGTCAGGTGATGATGACTTGAACTTAACATTATCATCAGAGACTAGATTTATACCAGCCATTTCCTCAGGAACAGACCCAGTAAAAATTGTCACGGGTACAAGATTTTTTATCATACTTTATATCTGATGCCTTAATTCATTTTTTGTATTACTTACATTTAAAAAGTTCTAGCATGACTTTATGCTATTGAGGTATATATTTTAAAATTAGTTATCGATTTCCATACCGTGGAATAAAAAAATCGGAAGGGTCAACAAGTTTCGGTTCTATTTTTTCATAAATGAATTAAAATTCGGTCATAATCTTAGATTAAATGTGGTAATTTTAAGCAGAGAGTCCCATAATTTAACATTGTAATTAGACTATTAATTTTCACTCGCATCCTAAATTAATTTACATTTTTTTAAAGGCACGCTTATGTTCACTGGGGCGTACCGGAGTACGTATCTGCGCTGACACGAACTGTCATACCCATGTCCGCTATTGTAATATTAAAACTCCGCTATGGGTATTCATAACGTTGGCTTTAATGTTTGGTGAATAATGCTACTTTGAAAATATGCATTAAGAAAAAATTGTCATTTAATGAATTATAGTTGTATGGTGTGTATGTAATGTATGGAGGTTTTTGGCATATTCATTTTGTGCACAAAATATAACAGCGCAAACAATAATTAAAGTGATAGCCACTCCCAAAGAAAGCATGATTGGTACTTTTAACATTATCATATGATCAAATTTTACGGTATTAATTTAATATTACATAATGTGCCACTAAGATATAAGCGGTGTTATCGAATATAATTATGGTATATAATTTTTATGCGGACAGTATATATACTAATTACTTTTTGGAGTTACAAACAATTGAATTTTTGAAACACGAATTGCATGCCATTAAGCCTCTAACTAGAGAAGGGCGCTTCCGATTCGATTCACTCGTAAATCGATTATTTTAATACGATTTCCGATTAGTTTGAATCGATTATCGTGATTCGATTCTGATTCGACTCGTTTCGTTTCCGATTCGCTTACGATTCCGATTCAGTTTCGATTAAATTTTAGTTACAATTCGATTCAGTTATGATTCCGATTCAGTTACGATTCCGATTCCATTACGATTTCGATTCGGTTACGATTCCGATTCGAATCGATTTAGAGGATCCGATTTTTCGAGAGAATGATTCACACAATACGATTCGAATCGATTCATTCCTTGAAATCTCCCATCTCTACTTCTAACCCATTTGGAATGCTTTCTCTTTATATATCCTCCATTGGGGTATACTAGTCTACTAATTTCTCTAGCAATTAATGTGCCACTATTGTTATTTATTCAGTTTGGTCAATCTTGCGGTATTTTTGTTATAAAAAGACTATAGGTATGTGAGAGATTGAAATGCGAAAGTAACGATTTACTTTGGTAATGTGATCTGCTGCATATTTTCTATATCTTCGTTAATGTTCGAAGTCGAAGTGTTTTTCCTCCTATGAATGAACCAGAGCATTGAGAATTCAGGACTTTGTTCCCGCGACAGTATAATTTATCACAAGGGAGTCATTCGTGTCTTCGCCTGTTTAAAATTCTCAGTTCTGTTCTTCCCTTGCGCTTCACTCGATTGACGCTCGTCCTCCCGTTCTTCTGTTTTCTTCCATCGACGCCCGACACTAGCTTACTCGTTAGGTATCCACTCTATGATTAATGGCATGCGCTGCGTAAACTCCATGTGCGTGCCCGCCATGCATTAACGAGGTCGTAAGAGCAGTAACTAGCGGAGTGCCATCCATTGATGTGTTTGCCACTTTATCCCGCTCCCGGTCCCTCGGCACTCCTCACTTTATAATGCACGCCGCTTGATGGTTACACGATTGTTGGATTTTCCTCGTGCTCGTTCTTAATTGTAGATTTTTTATTGACGGCCAATCTTCAGGTTCATCTTAATTACTTTTAAATGTTATAAAACTCTCGTTAGCGACCAGCACAGTAAAAACTCGGTCTTACTATATTTATCACTCACCAAAAAAGGGTTATTTCACAAGTTTTGTCTTATTTTCTCATATTTGAGAACATATCCCGCCGCCTATTTTCATAAAGAATTCTCATATAGATTTCTTCATACGGAAAACTGACCTCTGATTATTATCTTGTTAAATAATTGGGGAGCTGAAAGATAAAAAAAATTATTTCAGTAAAACAAGTGTTTTATTTTTTTTAACCTGGCATTCGGCTGTAAATAAATCCCCATTTAGATTCCATATTTTTATTATTGACCTGTTTCTGATTTTTTTCATGCATAAAAACTTATTTCATTCAGTGAGAAGTAACGATTAAAATGCACCTGTCTCGCTATCTAAGTATCAGGTGTTACCTATTCTCGTGAAAATAAAAAATTGCTGACGTCATGAAATTCGCGTTAATTTAACATGATAGAAGGACAAAAAAATTAACAAGTAAAATATCTGAGGTAAATTTAATTTTTTTATCCATTTAAATATCATCTCGAGGTTACATGGTCACGTTTTACAGAAATATTTCTCTTTTTATATATCCTATCACTTCCTCCGTTCGGTAGCTGTTCTGTGCTCTGAGCGCCATGCCGACGTCATTGAAGTTTTGTACTCCCGAATACCAGTTAAAACATTCAACCCCCACATTTATAACAATTTTATTATTTTTCGCCTGCCATGCGAGTCCCATTACTATTTGAGAGCGAGTGGTTTAGGAATGAGGATGGATTCTGTAACTGTTAATGTTCAAACACTATACCAATGACATATATTAATTTAAAATTAAATATAGTGTGTAGATTTTTATTTGAAAAGTGCATATTCCTTCTAAATCCTTCATCTATTTGGTAATCACCACATTTTGAGCTTTTGTATGCACAACATTATAATGCAAACACTTCTTCTGTTGTACAAACTATTTAAAACAGCAGCCTGACTGTCATTTACTCTATATTCTCCTTCATAACAACTTTCAATACTTTGGAATCTAAAGTACCGTTGTTCGTGGTTCCCAATATGTTTCCCAAGCTTATCGTGAATGTTTATTTTGGATATGTCTTATTTATTGCAATAATAAAAATGTTGCAATTTATAAAACTAATGGATTTTTTCAAATCTTGCATGATAAATTTTTATATTTGCGGTATTGATATAGCTCCTAGGAAAGAAACGATTGTTTGGTAAATATTTTTATATGCAAGTGATACTCAAGTAAAATATATCATTTGATTGCTGATATACTTAAAAGCATCGTTCTACGATTTCTTGATACGATTTTTCTACAGCAGTGTAATAAGTACTTCACTTATTTACTCTTTGCGAGAGCGCTTTTGCAAATCGACACGTATTAAAGTTTGATTCGTCAAAATCCTTTATGTTACCATATTTTACGTAGTTTCTCTAGGTAAAAATATGTCCTACTTTCTGTGCGAAAACTGGTCGCTAAGACGTTCGAAGCGAAAATACAGTGACTGCGTATCATTTTTGTCTAGATTGCTTTCTGATTTTTATAACAGGCGGCTGTTACTCATTTCAAAATGGGCCAGCGTGCATGACCTTGAATCTATTCAGTATTTTTCGTTTTGTCATATATGAGTCGCGGATATTATCATGCAATGAACAATTCAGATCCTTTTTATGACGTTAAATTATGATTTTTTTCACTATTTCCCTTTTAGAATTTAGGTATTCATATTGATCGCTTTTCATCTTATAAATTGAAAACATTAAAACATTTACGACATTTTATCGTATTGCAGTGTATCCCAATCTCGTGCTACGCTTGTCATGTACAAAATGATCTATTCTTATGTAAAATGTTTATCCCATTTCACTCTCATCGTTGTTTTGATCGTATTCCTCTTTTCCATAAAGTTAGATAATTATTTAATGTCACAGTGGTGAAAAAGGTTATTCATAGCCCATGGTCAGGCAAACCTAATTATTTTTGTTAATCTTTCCTCAAATACATCACATACTTCCCATCTTCATAATATATAATTCATGATATCTCCCATATATAATTACTATTCTTATGCCTAGGTTATCCAAATTACATCTAAAGAAGTAAATTGCAATTGCATACCCCGACCTAGGATTATTCCATTTTATAAAACGCCCCCATATGTCATTACTGATTCCTTCCGAGTCACGTATTAATGTATTTTTCTCTTCTTAATATTTTAGCACGAATGTAAAATACCTAAATGTGGTCCGTGTAAATCCCAACAGCCTTCGAGCACCCTTATTTTAGATGCTTGTTGGGGTTAATATATACAGTGATCGCTCACAAAATGTTGACCAGAACATGAACTACTAATCACCAAATCTCCACATTCGCATTTTTAAGGCTTTATTCCCATCATTCCTCATCATTTGTCACTTGCCAAATCAAACCTTTGCATACATTTGGTTTGGAAAGGGTCTTAGAGAATGTTTTTTGTAATTTCAGCAATAACAAATCTTCAAGGGAAACGTTTTTTTCCTGTCATGAAGCAGTCAAATCAGTTCCAGGTGTAAGGATTTCAAGTTAGTCTCCACATCTAAAGTGTCTACGATTGCTTTAAGCCATCCTTGTGTCGGCAATTAATGATTCGTTCAAGTGGATTCCGGTCTTCTCATCTCGCATCCACTCGCCTTTCCTACACCTACTCTCGATTTTTCCCCCTTCTCTCTCTCTCTCGACTCGTCGACCCTACCAGTATATTTACCCACCCCTCCTCCTTCTCTGCACACACTGAGAGATATATGGGGCGCCTTCTGACCCGTATATCAACCGCCATTAACATAATTGGGAGACGATGTCATATGCGGTTTCACTATTTCCCCAACCCACCCTTTCCTCCCTGTCCCACCCCTTCTTCCCCTTCTTCCGCTGCCCGCTCTCCGCCTGCTTGCTCACCGCAGATATCCAACCTTTCAGGCACCAGTCCCCCATCGACCCTGGAGCCGTTCCCTCCGCCCTTCCTTATATTATGCACATACTTTTTGGCACGGGTGGGGTGATTTTATAGGTGCCGTATACAGGTTTTGAATTCGCGCGAGCCGGCCTTCATAACTCATAATTGTCCCGTTCCACCAGGAGGTGTCACCCGTTGAAACACATCACTGTGACGTTAGTTGAATTATAGCTGTTTTCGCACCGACTGATGCTGGAATTTATTAACGTTGGCAGTTAAAATTGCTCAGATAGTTAATCGGAGAGAGAGCCCTATGCATGCAGGTCAATCAAAATACTAGTATAAGAGAATTCCAAACGATAGGACGACGAAGGGAAATTTTGTTACCTAGGTTTTTGCGTCAACAACCTCACTAGATTTTAGCCTCATTGTAATTAATTACAAAATCTTTCTTAAAATCGATTATGAGAAATCCATAGAAGGTTAACAGAGAAATACCGGTTTTCGAGTGAACATTATGACTGAGAAAATGAAAAAAATTTTTATTAAGTTGATCATTCCGAAAAATCTCTGGTATGATCTTCATTGAGATAGGACGTAACAGTCTGATAAATTTGATAACGGCTCCAATAAAATTATTAATTAGTTCAGTGAAATATTTATTTAATTTTCCTATTTTCCTAAAATGTTTTGGTAATCTTTTGCAAAAACGGACCGAATTGACTATTGAAACGTGATTGGAATATTTTCCAGCAAAAAGAGTTACTTTCATGTAAAGATTTTTTTATCGCTAACAAAGTAATAGGATGAATAACATTAGCTAAATTGCTTTTGACTCTTTCAAAATGAACAATTACTTATGCATACACTTGCGTGTGCACATAAACATTAGTATTACAGAATTCTAATATAATAATTCTGCATGAAATATCCTAATTGGAGAAAGGCTAATTTATCTTCTCTCTCATTTAATATTTACCCAATATTAGTTTGTATTAGTAACACGGAATTTATTTTGACATTCGTATATTTACATATTTTCAAAAGGACATAAAGAGTTGGCCACAGGATTTTAGGACAATATTTTAATTTACTGAGACCTTCAAATTGAAGTTCATATTCCTTTCTACTCCATATTCATTGCTTGCAGAATTATAGTACTCATTTTTGGAAATTATTTGTAGTAATTTAGTTATTTGAATTATGCACTTTAGCCGAATTCGCACACATTAATATCTGAAAAAAACGAGAAAGTTGCAAAATTACTGAATATTACACATCATACAACTGAAGAAGAAAGGAAAGCGAAGTAAAATCCATGACGCTGATTGACTTGCAGGTAAATTCTAGAGATGGATCTCTGACTTCTACGCTCAACAATGCACAGACTCAATAGCAGTATCATAATGAAAAACAGAAAACATTCAGTTACGTCCTTAATTTATATGATTCTCTGCTTTGCTTACCTATTTTTGAGTTTCAGTTGTAATTTCTCAGGAACGACATGTTTAAAAATTGTAATTTTCCTTTTTAATTTTTAAAGAAAAAACTAAAAAGTCCCGTTCATATCCCTTTAATTTGAGGTATTAGTGCCGAAAAGAAAGGATTCTAGGTTTATTAGAGCATATTAGGCATATCCTTGATTCTACATTTCCCACAAACTCTGGTGGGTATTTTCATCAGGGAATATAAGAACACTGGGAAAAAGTATTTTTCGGGCCAGACGTTTAATATAGTAGGAATGTTATCGTTCATTTTATTTTTTGTTCATGTAATGCTTCGGGTTATCCTACTTATTTCATAAAAATGTGGATTTCTCTGTGAGTCTCTTGCGTAAAAATGCCAGGGGAGGGATGCTTTGCATGCTTTTTTTTTGAAGTTATGACCTCGCCATAATCACTCACGTACGCAATCCTTATATTTTTGGCATTGGTCCCTTTTAGAATTTTTTTTTACTGCGATGGATGATACCTGACATTTCAGAGTGGTCCCACGTATTTTTCTCCACCCGGCCTCTAAAAAAATAAAAAAATAAAATAAAATGTCGAGCTCCCTCGGTGAAATTACTTTGACAGGTTCCTTTAATTTTTTTTTGCTGCAAACAGTAATTCCATTGATTTACGACCGCCACTTATCCCGGACAGGGAGAGAATCCATTCTTATGTATATATATATGTACATACAATATATATATATATAAATGGATTCCGCTGATTTCTCTCCGCGGATAGCTTGCCATCTGGTTGAGGAGTAAATTCCCCACCTTACGGGCCACCGACGTAATGCACTGTCGCGCTTAACGACCGTAACGCGGATATGGCGACACCTGTGAACGATTGATTTCGCCCCCCGCTCCACGGAGGAGTGTGGGGAGGGTTTGGGGGTGGGATTCGGTGGGGGAAGGGTGGCTTTCGGTGGGGGAGGGAGTAGGAG
>WURS02456711.1:0-13835 GCA_011762765.2 Rhinocypha anisoptera | reverse complement strand
AATAAAAATATACAATATACATATATGTACGAAAATAATATATATATATATAAAAATATACATATATATATATATGCATGTATACATACATATACACACAAATACACTTTTTGGTTGGTGGAGTTTTCCATTTAAACAACCATCGGAGAGACTAAGACACCAGAGGGATAGTTACCATGGCAGCACTGTGCATGATTAAGAGTGCAGAGATCGATTTCAATGATCATTGTTACTCTTTCGAATGTTTTGCAATAAATAACCTACAAAACTGTGTTCCTGTTTCATTCAACCACTTGTTGCATCCCAAAGTATCCACTTGTGAGTGGTGTAAGTGGGAGCATTTCAGATGAGCATCATGTCTTTAATATTCCTGAAAATATGACCTCTCGTTGAAGTAAGCTGACAACCCTGAGGGAAGGTGTTGTCTCAGATTTTAATTCTATTTTTTTTTTAGAAGGTGCATCAAAAGCACAAATTTCCTCAATTCACATGCATAAAACTTGGAAATGAAAAGATCTCCATAATTTTAAACAAAAATCAATCCTTTTAGGCAAGTTCAGGAATCCCTACCTGTTCTGCCTTCAGCGTCAACTCAATGAAGATCTGCTGCAGCTTCTCATTCACGAAGTTGATGCAGAACTGCTCAAAACCATTCTTCTCAAATATTTCAAATCCATAAATGTCCAAAATTCCAATGTTCTGCCCCTTGATGTTGGTCTCCATAGCACTATTCACTCTCTGCAATTATAAATATTTTGACAAAATTGATAAAAAGCATAATGAAAATAGAATAAATATGATGTCAATCCTGCCTGAATTTAAAAATGTTCTTAAACCAATATGAAAGTGGAAAATGTCAAAATCAACTATAGGTTACCCATAATATACCAATCAGATTTAATGAGAACAAAATATTGACAATTGGTACCCAGATTGTACAAAATTAAAAATAAAACTAGAATGGACAAATTTTTATAACTTTTTTAATGATCTCTTTTTTTTATCTTTGAATTAGAAACAAGAAGGCAGGATGTAGGATGCAAGGCATAAAACGGATGTCCTAAACTTAACAACCAAAGCAACTTTGCCGCTGCAACTAAGCAATGACCACTAGAAGTCCAATACTATTTCTTTCATAGGCTGTCAGGTTTCCACTAGGCAACAAAGTAAAAGAGATAACAAACTCAGGAGAGAATCAAAATAATAACATAAAATGGCTGTCCATTCATAATGATTCTGGATTCAAAATAGAGATAACATGCGGACAAAACTGACTGATAGAGGGAGAAAAGTAGAGGACCCATGTGTACACACACTCTATCCAACAAGAAATGCCACAGAGGCAGAAATTTCCCTCCATACCGTATGCCTTCGAAAATGCAGTATAATCACTTGGCTAGTGAAAATAATTTCTTTCCTCACATTTTCAATTTAGCAACTATAAAACATGCACCAAAAACTAAATATGTACTTCATACTATCAAATTTGCATACTTATTCAAAATGCAATTCTGATGTCCTGACATTCGCATACAATTCAAAATTCAGCTGCTGAAACAATACATGGGTACAGATGTTACCAACTACAATGAGTGTCACTGAATGAATTCAGCAGTTTAAAGAAGCCATATATTTAGATTGATTGTGACTTGTGACTATGTTGGGTATACCAAAATGTTCACTGAATAACACTACATAAAATGAATACAATTGCCAACAGAATGTCATAAAAATTTCTTCACATATTTTGGACAAAAAATATGGATGTGACTCTTCAGTACAATGATGTTGGCTCAGTTTGATGCTATGCAATTTAATTCTTAGTAATACTTTGCAATTAAAAAAAAAAATTATTTCACCACTTTAACATCAATGCATTGGGGGTTCAGTCTAAAAATTTATAAACTTTTGTCAATGCAAGAGCAGTCACTATTGTGAAATTAAAAATGGCATAAAATGGTACAATTATAAATTTAAGTAATTCAAAAAACAATTGTCGTACTACCTACTTGCAACTTTCTCTGTATATAAAGGAGCATAGTTACATTTTAATATACACTGAAACAATTTTTGTTCATCACGAGTTGATGCTTTGGGCACCCAAAATCAGCATATTTGCCGAACAGGTTGGGTGGCATGTCCATCTGCTAACCCAAAGGTGGAAAGTTTGAATCCCACTTTGGTCATAGTGCTTTTTAATCATGATGATCCATAAAAGGGTAAACATAGGTGGAACTTAGGGTCAGAATTTTGCCTCATTAAAAAGATAAGGGGGCTATTATAATAGTAGATATAATCAGGCAACATTTTTGGCAATTTTCAAAATTATTTATGTGATCTAAGTCATATATTCATATTATTGGACATGCATCACATATTAATCAGAGAATAAATTATGAACTAAAACAGTTCCAGATTTTCTTTAAAATACTAATGTAATGTTGGTGCTTTCACTAGAATCATTCTCTGTACAATAAATGGTTAGAGTGAGCAGGATTTTCTGTAGTGACACAATGGCACGCAATATTATGTACCTAGCTTTCCTTCTGTACTCCACAGAATGTAAGGCAGAAAAATTAAAATCATGCATATTAGTTCACTGAGCACTCTGCAAAAATTTTATATAGATTTCAAGAAAAAATACTCTGGTGCAATAGTATTTACAAAGTGTAAGGTGGACACAGTGAGTGATGTCAGTATAAATTAGAAGAAATGCACAGAGAGCTTGAACTCACCATCACAAGATAATCGAACAGCCTAGCATAAAGAGCCTTCGCCAATGCATTGCGGGTGTACAATGCTTGTTCCACGTTGAGAGTCACATCGATCTTATCGGACTGAGCACCCCATTTGCTGTCAAACAAGCGGCTGGTCAACTTTGAATTAAAGTTCTCCTTGTTGATTTCAAAGAGGAATGCAGGAAAATCAAGGCCTAACAATGTGAAAGGTACAGAAAATGCACATGCAAAAAGTGTAAAAGGCATTCTTCCAAAATAATCATGAAAAATAAGTACATGTCACAAATGTAGACACACAGAAAGATGTCTAAAAAAGTAGTGGATGAAATTATATAAGTGCAAATTTTAATTAACATAATTTAAAAAAAGATACAAAAATAAACAAAGAGGAATTATTGAGAACAGTGCCATCTGCACTCTGATGTGTGCAACTACCCATTCATTCTAGATTAAAAACACAAAAATACATTCCAACAAACAGGTAACCAAGATAAGCACACATTATGCTTTCGTGGTAGAGTATATATATATATATATAATATATATTTGTAAGATCCGTGCATAAATAGTAAGGGATAGGTGCTCCAACTCACAGGATGCATCTGCAACTTCAGCATAATTCCCCTTTTCAACAAAGTTGACGTTACCCAGGTGAAGGACACCAGCCACAATCTTCAGGATGTTAGTCTGATCAAACTCCGAAATGCCCATCACAGTCATGGCTTAAAAAAATTTGTAAAAATTGTAACCTATAGAACAATAAAAACTAGGAAAGGTTTTCTTATTGATAATTCTGCTTTGGACCAGGAGTGGGTAATGGCTGATAAGCTCTCCTGATAAGCTATAATGGTGAACCCAGAAAAATGGACCATATCTCAATGGTCAAACAAGACATGCAACAAGATGTTGCATGTGAGATTCAAACATTACCAAAAAAATAAATATATGCAGTGAGATCCGATGAATAATGCTTATGGTTTTCACATTGAAAATATATCCTGACATAAGAACTATTGGGAATTGAGTAGTGCTGACATATTTCCACACATTGAATTTTCCAGAATAGATGCATTAAATCCAGGAAATCAACCATCACGAAAAATGCTTAAAAATAATTCTCATCATTTCACTGGGGAGATCAACTTTTATATTTTGGGTTTGTGCAAGGAGAAATAGAGCGTTTTCCTGTATTTAAAAGAGCAATTGCTTATATGGCACAAGGTTATGTCCTTATGATAAATAAAAATACGTTTTTCAGGAAATAAATCATTTTTTTCTTTCACCAGAATACCACAGCAATAAAATAACATCGTAATGTTTAATTTGAACTAATATAGAAAATATATATATTTATAATATAATTTAATAATAATATATTTATAATAATAATAAAAATAAATATTACATATAATATTGTATATATATTAGATACATATGTGTATATATATATATAAAATATAATTTTCATATCATAAGCTGATACTAAAGGACCCCTCACAACTGTGACAGAATGAAAACACATTCGATCACAAGGCATTAAATGAAGTTCAGATGATTACCAAACAAAGGACTCTGCAATGGTGCAAGTAGTTCACTAACAGTGCACTTTACAAACTATGAGTCACCACAGATTGTAGGAATGCACATTATAGTCATACAGACATCACCCCAATTACCTTTCAATGTTTCCTGAAAGTCATGAGCATCGTTGGTTCCATCAACCTTGTGGTTTTTCCCGTGGCTGAGGTAATAATAATAATCCAGCACTGTCAAGCCCATATCCTCTGTAAGATGAAGAGCACATTGTGCGTTAATTGCAAAAATACAAAAATCTTATGTACATGCACAGCAAAGTGTTTGGAGATGGCTGAAACTCACTCTTCATGTCTGGAGTGGCTCCGGTGCAAAGTTGATAGAATATATGAAAGTTTCGTTCACCAACATTCTGAGTAACAACCCGAGATTTTTCCAGGAGGAAATTAGATATGCGACCACCCTCAGGCTGCCCACCTTGTCCAAATAGAATCTCCACATATTTTCCCTTGAAGAATAATAGGAAAATAAAAGGGTCCACCAGCGTTTTGTTTAAATAGACCAAAGAACTCCAAAAAACAACAGGCAGGCTATTGTAACTATTAAAACACAATGAACCTTCAATAATAATTCTGTTAGTTTAATTGCAAAGTATTTAATTAAATAAATAACTCATAGCTGAAATAATAATTATGCCTTGACCAACCTAAATATATTAAAGTTAGATATAAAAATTTACTCAAGGACTTTTTTAAGATATGTACTATCACAGAGTAATATACCCTACTCTATGGTACTATTTATATTGGGAGAATTAGAAATAAAATCGTCATGGGCAAATATACCTAGAGAGAGAAACTTAGACAGAAAATGTACTCACAAATCGACTAGAATTGTTGTTCCTGACAGTCTTCGCATTTCCAAATGCTTCCAGAAGAGGATTCGATTCCATTATCACATCTTTTATGTGCTGAACCCGAACACCCCCACCGGACACTTTGGTAATATAGTTCATAATGTATTTGGCAGCAACAGTCTTGCCTGCACCAGACTCCCCGCTGAAGACACAAGGAAGACCAAAGGTAAAAATGGTGGGAACATGTAATTCTGCAGTAATGTCAAAACTAAGGGATAACAAAAAAGTTCAAAACCTTGGTGGGCCATGAGGTTTCGAAGGACTCAACCTTATCTAGTGCTTTTTGCATTTCAGGATGCAAGGGATAGATTATTGACTAGCAATGAGAACCTATCTGTAACATAGAACCCACAGAGAAACATAAAGCTAAATAGAAAATCTTATAGATAAAAAGTTATTATTATCAGTGAACAGTTTCATAACTAATAAATATATGATCTTAAATCGTGAATATCACCATTTATGAGAGTGTGGCAATGGGTCATTTAGCACCTCTTCAAATAAATGAAACTAATCGGAATAACCATTGCCAGGGGAATCGAACATGTGACCTCTGGGTCATCTGGAAAGTATTGCTATATTAAATATTGCCCGTTAAACATGAATTACGCCATTCAAAGTGAGGGAGAGAAAAGTGAAAGTGTTCACCACAAATATGTAAATATTACCTTTTGAACAAGCACATAAATCATGATTTCAAAACTATCGTATAGGGAGTGTCAAATAACTGTCAAATAGTTGTTCAAAATAAATTTAGAACTAAACTGAACACATATTGCTTGGCGATTTCATATATTCGATTTTTTCGATTAGCACATTCTGAGATGTAACAGTGATTCGAATTTATGGGATGTGCCAAAGGCTGAAAACTGGACCGGTAAGACTAGGCAGCAGGTGAGTCCAAGATATCAACATCTCAAACCTTTCCGCACGACCATTAGAATCAATAACATTTCAATCCCTCAAAAACTTTTATGAGGAGGTTCTCATTTAACAAGCCAAGTCTGACGAGAGAAAATTGCGGCACGAGATAAACGCGGTAAGGCGCGGAGGTCAACTAATTCACGAGTTGTTGTTATCTGGAGAATTTTGGTAATTACCTGATGATGACACATTGGCTTTCCGAGTCGATCAGCATGTTCCTATACATTTCATCCGATACTCCAAATATGTGCGGGGGATTTTCGTAGGGTGCCTGGAAGGAAAAAAACAGATACAAACATCACAATAAATCATGTGCATGGCTATGGATAGAGGCCATACGGTGTTGGCAAACTGATAGACTGAGAAAACTTTTACGAATTATAATAAGCCATTCATACTCACAGCGCCTTGGTATATTTCAATGTCCTTCTCGCCGAAATAACTCATTTGTTTGAAAGGGTTGACCGATACAAGAACTGGGCCAATGCAGGTCTTTTGGTCTCTAGTTAAGAATTTGCCACAATCCGATTAATTTCAAAGACAACTAACTACTAGATATTTTTAACGAAATTAATTATAACATCAAGATCCAGAAGGCGCAATGGAATAAAACCATAATTAACTTTACACAACAGTTCATTGAAAGGATACGAATATGTAGTCATCCATGTATCGTTTTTTCAAGTTTTCCACGACAGCGTCGTCGGTGATTTTGGAGAGTAGCACCATGTCATCCACTCCGGAGAGTTTGACATTATGTGATTGCCAATGATAGACCTGTAAACAACATCAATTCGATAACATAGACTCAGTGAACTTGAAAAACATTTTGATTTCGTTGACTCACCATTGTGAAAATTCCGCTGCAGCACGTTTGAATAAATTAAACAGGAAGAAATCACAGAATCCTTTGGTATGTTTTCAAAAAAAAAGCTTAGGGTAAAGGTAACTTTAAGACATTGTCAGTTCATTGAGTCAGAACCACCCACTCATGTCTAATAACCGTCCTTCGTCAAGCACACCCACCTTCCTCAAGTATTTCTCGATGACTAATTCAAAATAACAAAACAACTACGAAAATGATGTGGGATTTGAAATAGTTTATAGATAGCCGCTAAAGGCGCCACTAACTGGGCCGTGGTCGCTCTACTGGCAACATACGGAAATAAGTAATAACCGTGGACCCCCCCCCCCAGCATCTGACGTCACTCGGAATAAGGTGACAGCAGACGAACTGATGATTTTAAATAGTAGCAGTATATATTATACTGCTACTATTTATGTACTATATGTATATACTATAGTATATAGATATTTTTGCCCTAGGAAGTGTACTTACAAAATTTAACCAAGAAAGAGTTACACTTCATTTTCTACTTGTTTTTTCTGTTGTTCCGTATTGGTTATGATAACTTTTCTTTATAATAGGTTGTCTAGATATTATTAGTTTTTCATTAAATAAAAATCGTTATATTCTATAGACAACTATAGTAATCATACTATTACTTATAGTAACTAATTTAGCTTACCGATCTCTCATAATTATATTCAATTTCTTTTTTTTTATGCATGGGTGCTTAGTCATACATTTATTGAAGGCTTAAGTTCTCTTTTATCTGACTAATTTTAATTGAGAAATTTCTTTCCGTTAAACAGGAATAGTAAGAATGTTTTGAAGTAGGTAGTTGCATTGCAGTTCAGTAACTATAATAGTTACTGTTACCGTAAAATATCCTCTCAACCAAGTTAAAGAATGACTCATTAAAGGTAACTATGAGCAACTGTAAATTGGGATAATTCTTTCTGCTTGATGATTTGCGCTTGTTTCTTTATTCTGGCCAGTTTTACTTTCAATTATGGATCAAACTCACTTACATTTGTAAAGGAGTACAACTACATTGTATATGCCTTGAGTTAGTACCCAGACAGCACAAAATTATCATACATAATATATAATTTTTTTACATTTACATTATGTATCCTGTAATACAGCTGTAATCTCCCTATTTTGCATAATGAATAATTATGTAAAGATACAGCAGATTTACATGAACCACTGTACTCCTAATAATGACTTATTTTTAGTAATAGCAGTAGTCTAGGATTATAGAATACTACGGATAAATTCATTTTGATTTTATAATAAGGAAATAGTTAACTTTTGATAGGATTTAAAACACCTTAGTGGTGGCGTGAAACTATCAAGTTGTGTGCAGTGATGGAAACCAATATCACATTCGTTCCTTTACAGCAATTGAGATGAAAGTTATAGGAGTTTTCTGGTGATAAGCCGTATGCCTGCTGAGTTAGGTATACCTACAGCATGATATTACTTTTTAGGATTAATCCTAAAATGAATTAATCGGCCATTTTGTGACATATTCAGTGTACTCTTATTTTACGTTGATGATCACAAATCTAACAAAAGCCATTCCCATATGTTCATGATCCTTAGTGAATTAGACCTTGGGAATTTCCTATTTGAATATTGAGTTAACAATTTCAAGAAAATACCTGTTTGAAAATAAAGTAGATGTGAACCTGTTCCAGCTCTAATTCATAGTCCTATAAAGAAAGCACTCCTAGTTCAAGGGGCAAAAATCCACATAGAGAAACAACAATTACACTACTACAAATGCACAAGGAACTGTACATATACACATTTTTTCACATAATTTTCCTCATGGTTTTATGTGGCAGCCTTACGTAAGAACATGCATCTCATGGCTTTTGGGGTATCTATATTCATGTATGGTTACATCTTTTTGAACTTCATCATAATAAATATACAAATTTAACGTTCTTGAAACTTACAATTACTGCACACACAAATTTAAAAAAATGGATGAATTAACACTGGAGCAATGTTATGTCTTCGGTTTATCCCTTCCTATATGATTTTTTCTATTGTTACATAGGTTGGAAAAATTGTACTGAAATTAAAGGCAAAATTTTTTTATTCTAATTTACAAGCTCAACAACTACACATTTCTTCTTGGAGACTACAAGGAAGCCACGAATCCAATACATTCCAATATATGACCATGAAGTGAATGTGCCAATATGGCACAAATGTGTTTTTATTTATTTCAACTACAACCTAAATTTGTTATTTACATATAAAAATAAATGCAACAAACTATAAAAAATATTCTATGATCTTCAATAAATACAAAGATTATTTATAATTATTTCTGATGAAAAATTAATCTCTTATGTGGGATTTGGAGTCAATATAAGAACAAATTTCACTTTCAAGAAACAGTCTCGGGCATAACCTTATGGAAATCCTTCATAGCTGGAGAAATGACAATTTCCACTTGCAACTTTATTTCCTTTCATGACTTCGACTATGCAACATCATTAACTGTTGTTTTTGTGAAGCAACAAAACCATAGAGTGAATGAAAATAAAGTAATTAATTAATACTTAATTATAACATAAGTGGGAATTGCTGTTTCTGCTTCTCCAGCTTTCACTTAGGTGATTCTTGGACTTTTTCAGAACGTAGAAGAATTTAATTCATTCATCCATTTTCAATCCCACAAAGCTCCCTTTCTCTGATTCAATGCTTTTGCTTGGATGATCCTTACCGCATAGCCAAGTTTTTCCAGGATTGCCCAGATAAGTGAAGTCATCTATCAGCTGTATCTAATGCTCTCCTTAAATATGGTCATTTTTTTGAAAATGCAAAACTTTTTTCTTCTTGTGATATAAAAATTTACCTAAGATTTTTTGGAGCTGTGAGGCCTATAAATTTTGAAATGCGACCATTTTTGTGCCATGAATCATGACAAGCTTTTTAAAGTTAATGATATACACATTTTATTCAAACTGTACTTTACTTCTAGATTTTTGTTAAAATTAAATAGTGCTATTCAATAGCTCATTCCTTATGCTGATGTGGGTTAGTGCAGGTAATGCCATGTCATAGTGGACAACAATGTCATTTAGGTTCAATTCTTATAGGTTCAGTTCAAGATTCAATGATAACTTTATCATCCAGTCTTAACCCAACTGGATGAAACTGGACAATTGTATCATGATCATTTTGACTTAACTTTGGGTTTGGTGAAGATGGAAGAATTGATCAGTTTTCCTGTTATATAATAATCAAAAAGGAAACCTTTAGTTGAATTTGTGGTGCTCTTCTGTCGTTTCAGATTTGGGAGAAAGACTATGTGGTATTTCAATTCAAAGAAAGAAATTAATTCAGGAGGCATATATTTTTGAGCAAGTTTTATTAGGAAAAATCCACTGATGACTTATTCACACATTTTTAGGCAACACTGATAAAAAGGCAAAGTTTTGCTCAAAATAAAGATAGTTGCAACTCTTGGAAAAATATGTAGGTATTGGTGGATTTTGAAAGATATTCCCAACTAATATTATGATATTAGAAGGATATCAATTTACCCATTATTGATTTTAAATATCTATAAAAATAAACCAAGCAAAATCAAATGTCAACCCTCTAAATAGGTTCTGCAAATAAGAATCCATATGAAATAGGTACTGTAAATAATGAGGCTTCAAGCCATTTGAAGTGGTAAATCACCTTCATCAGTGTAACTTCATTGTTTTTTTTAAAAATTTCTAAAACCCCCCACAATTGCATAAGAAGACACTTCTGGCAATCAGTATATAGAATATACTGGCCCTAGTATCTTGCTGATCAGCTTTGTACCATATTGGTGAAGGCAAGAGTTATCCCAGGTTTTCCAACACCATTTTTACACTTAACAATATCAGAGAAAATATTGCTTTTATTTCATGTCTCAGTCATACAATAAGAAATAAATGAAACTCAATCTGGTTAAGTTTGTAAATGTGCAACTCATATGACTTATTTAAAACAATAAGCAAATGCCATTTATCATGTGGAAATATTCCACCATATACACTATTATGAGCAAATTTTTGTTCTTTTCAACCAGCATCACAAATATCTAATGACTAATTACAATTTGAAGCTATTAATTGACATTAGAAATTGGAAAGACGAGATTAATTAAAGCTTCCAAAATAAAGTGGGAAGGGTAATAGCTCTAAGAAAAGCTATAAGAAATCAAAATAAAAGTTTCTGTGCTATTTATTAGAACAGGGAATGTTACAAAATAAATTAAATAAATCATAGAGGCAAGACTATGGCTGTGAAAATATGTTAACAAAGACATTGCCAAAGTAATAACTACATCACTTTTCTACCAGCATTGCTGGGTCAAAATAAATATCTGAAAAATCTAACAAAGGAAAACAAAAGCATGGAGGTCATGCAATAACAGAAAATAGTTCATTTATGTTAGAAATATGCTCTGTCAAAACTTCTCTCTCATCTCAAACATTGGCTCAGTGATAAAATCTATAAAAAAACTGTCATTTTAAGGATAATATTTCCTGGAAGTTAAGGAATGTTCATTATTGATGTTGAGGTATTTCTCAAATGATTTTGAGTTCTGCTAGTATTGGTCACAGGTTTAGCAAAAACTGTGCTATCTATTGAACTTCAAACCTGATGAGCTGTATTGCAGATGCAAACCATCATTCTCATTATGCACGTAGTCAAAATATTTTTATTTGTCCAAAAAACTATAGATGCTTCAGAAAATGGTAAAAGAAATGTGCATTCTTTTGTTACATACTGTTTGTTTGGATACTTGAGCCATGCAAAGATCATAATATTAAACCCAAATAAATAGGTGTCACATAAACAAGAGATTCACAAACTATGGATAAAAACAAAACAAATCCTCTTCAAATTGTACATGTAGGTTCTAGTGGTGGTTTTCTGCAGATGGTGAAAACAATATTACATGGAAACATATGAACTCATGCTTTTTCATGAGAGTACTTAAAATAGAGGATTCATAAAATATTACATTAAAATATATTTCACAGAGTATAATGATATAAAATTAATATATAAAAAGATTATACTCCCCTTCCCAAGAATAGATCTGCAGATATGACATTTTTAGTTCCAGATGTTAAAATACCGGATATTAGCACAGTTGATTAAGTAGGAAAACCTCTGAGATAAAAAAATGACACAAATTTTTTCACTTCAGTCATTTCAATTCCTTTACAGTAGTAAAGACTTTGATTAGGAAGATAGCTCAATGGATAGTTCTTGGTTTTGTACTAAAAGCCTATACTCAATCTACAACCCTTACTTTCTCTTATAATGAGTAATAAAGCAAAAATAATATAATCTACAAAACATTATAATTGAAAATAGTAACTAAAGATTTCAATGGTTGTTACGATCACAATACTTTTTGAAGTTTGGCATGAAGAAACATATTGCCCCAAAGCTTAGGATTGACCTTGCATTGTTGCAAAAGTTACAATAAATTATTCTTTTTAAGATCTCTTTAATAGAAACACATTTTAGATTTGTATTGCTGTCATTCCAGTTTACCCCTCACATGATTATTGAATTCAGTCAATTCTCAGGCAATGCCTCTAATTGCTGGCCCTACCAACCAGTAACTTGGCACCTGAAATTTTATTTTACCCCATGTCTGAAACAAAATTTTCCAAAGGAAATACTCACAGGACTTCTTTTAAGTACTCTATGACAGAATAAATCATTTCAACGTCTCCATCCAAAACAAAACCGACCTTCAGTCCTCTTTCGAAATACATTTCTCCCTTACTCCGAGCATGTTTCGCCCCAAAAAAACCTCCTTTCTCACCTCCGCATTAAAAAAGAGGATGCACACTTGCAAATGTTGAATTAATTCTTCCTAGTCACTTCAGGCACTTGAAGGAATGAGAATCATGAGGATTTTTTTGAAAGTGTTACCAAAAAAATGGGGGAAAGTTGAAAAGAAGTCCCCAGCAAAGTGGAAAGGGGGATTTTTCACAGGAACCTCTGCAGGCTCTGCCTAAGGAACTCCTTGGCTGGCTCGTAATAGTCCCTCCGCAGCACGACCATCTCGGGGATCTTCCTTAGCGCCCCCAGGGTCACAGAGTTTGATTCGAACACCACCACAGCAACCACAAGGAGAGAGACGGTCACCAGGAGGAAGGAGGAGATGAGGATGCGGGCGAAAGGGCGGGCGCCGTGCCCACAATTAATGTCCTTTACTTCGCGTTGGGATCCAGATATCCTACTTATGCAGGAATCAAACCAGTGCTGCTCCGGCACCTGGTCTCCCTGGTTACATCCTTCATTTTTTTCCTCCTCGAATCACACACTGGCACGGCCATAGCTATTAAGAATGCACTTTTCGATCGTATAATTTAGCACTCGGGATAGTACCCATGCAAATTTATGACAGCTTCAAAACACTCCATCTTAACCATAACACATATATTTAGCTAAAAAGGCAATAGTCATACCAATATGCCATATCACTAAAAAATTCTTAAATTCAGCACAACAGTAAAGAGTCACTGTGGTGAATACCCGTGCTCTTTACTTAAAACTCAGGATTAACTGAAGGGAAAGAAATAGATAAATAAAATAAAATAATAATAATTAATAAATACGCACAAATATATATATATATATTGGTTCGAACACTAATGGAACGTACAGATACACAGGACACAAAAAGAAAGAAACACAATGTTGAAGATTTTTCGGTGGCACCACCAGTTTCAGGAGATAGATTTAGGTGTAGGTTGGGAGTCATGAGGGCGTGATATATGTTATGACACACGATTCTATTGGTTTAGGCGAAGATGGTCCAACCCATCAACCGGTTGAACATTTA
>WURS02456700.1:0-13835 GCA_011762765.2 Rhinocypha anisoptera | reverse complement strand
CATAAGGGGGAGGAGGGGATCCTGGAGGGTGAGTTTCCTGGTACCCGGCAGTGTCGGATACACAGAAAAGGGCCGGGGGGCAGCACTCCACTTTGACCCCTAAGCTGGCATCGATCAGACACGAACGGTAAATAGATATGGTAAAGAAGGCTCCTCGAGTGGTTCGTGTTGAAATTCAAATCGAGAATTCAATCGAGATGAAAAAACGATGCTCAAAAACTAAAAATTAGCAGGAATTTATTGACACATGCCAGGACGCGACATTTTGTTTTCTACCAAATGATTTAAAAGATCACAATTATCCCTGTAGAATACCAAGATTCACTGTAAACGGTGGCCGGGAGCTAGCCACTCCCAGTCAATCGGCTCCCTTGACGATTGTGTCACGGTGGCGAGTGCTGGAGAGACGGGAGTCTGTGTAGGGTGGCCAAAGCTGTATGGGTTTGGAGGGCCCATGCATTGGAGGTCTAACCTGAAGCAGGCTCCCCAATCGATAGTGCTATACTCCTCATACTAGCCCTGGCAACTGCACCGGCTTGTGGTGCAGCGTCCCAAAAGTGTGACTCTGTGGTTTGTGGGGAGGCCAAGGGATGAAGTGATAGCCTGGCATGGGAGATAACCACCTTCCTCCGGCAAAAGGATCCAGCTCAGAAATGGGTGGGGGAAATAATGCAATCAGAAAATATAAAAAATACATAATTGTAAAGTGAAAGAATGATAACGAAAACTTAACGAAAGGATCTCCATTCTTGATCCATAAAGTCTTATCTGCTATGGTACCAGGAGAATTAAATTCAGTTAAAAAGCAGAGAGATGGCAGTTTGTTCATAGAAACCGCAAATGAGGTCCAGGAGGACATCATTCTAAATAAGACCACCTTAGACAATATTCCTGTAGTAGCTGAACCACACAGAACTCTTAATGTCGGCTGAGGAGTCATCTCTTATTATCATCTCCTCTATGTAGAATCTGAGGACATAACTAAAGAAATGGCCAACCAAGGGGTAATACACTGTAGAAGACTAACAACCAAACGTAATAATAAAGTAACAAACACTACATCAGTGATTCTAATAGTCGCTCTGGAAAAGCTATCTGATAAGGCAAAAGTTGGCTACAACTCTGTTCCAGTGAGAGCCTTTATACCCAATCCTCTTCGCTGCTATAATTGTCATAAATATGGGCACTCGGCACCAAAATGCAAAGGAAAAGCCATCTGCGCACGCTGCAGTGAAGAAAAGCATGAAGAGGAGAAATGCTCCACTGGGCCAAAATTTCGTAACTGTGATGGTCCCCACCATGTATATTCGCAGGAGTGTCTGGTGCTGGAGATGGAGTGATGGAGAAAAAAAATTATGAAACTGAAGACAAAAGAAAAATTATCCTATTTGGATGCAAGAAAGAATTACCGATCACTCATATCACCTATTTTTTCATGCTCATTTGCCACTGTGGCATCAACACCAGTCAAAAAATTAAATATATCTATACAACAGACCCAGAAACCAGCCCAACAATAAAACAAACACAGCCAGAGATTAAGCAAAACAATGATGGAACGACAATAAATGATAAGCAATTGAAAAATCACAAATCAGCAGCAAAGAAGTCGCATAATGGAACCCAGGAGGCAAAGTGCCACAAAACACTAACCCCTGGACCTTACGCTGACCCCTCATCCTCCTCCATAGAAGTGGTGGAGGAAACCCCCTCTTCAGTACCAAAGCAGGTGAAAAATGTAACCAAGGTAGCTAAGTGTCCCAAAACACTAACCCCTGGACCTTACGCTGACCCCTCATCCTCTTCCATGGAAGTGGTGGAGGAGGAGCCCCTCTCAGTAGGAGAACTGGAAATCGTTCTCTTGGAAGGTGAGGTGGAAAAAAAGGGAAAAATAAAATTTTGAGGCGATAAATGTACTTATAAACTAATACCCTTCCTCTTTACATTGCCTGTTCAATGTTATAGTTTTATGTTTTATTTATTTAATGTCATTTTTACTACAGTGGAATTGTAATGGGTTTTACCATCATAAAGAGGAGATTGCAGTTTTACTTAGAAAGTTTAATCCATCTTGCATTTGCTTGCAAGAAACTCACTTTAAAACTACAGACAAGGGTGTGATTAATGGTTTTAATGTTTTTAGATTCGATGACACCAATGGCCAACGGGCCCAAGGGGGAGTGGCAATTGCTGTTCGGGAGGCCCTTTACACCTCCCAAATAGAGATAAACACTCCCTTCCAGGCAGTAGCCATGATGGTGTGGGTCCCGGAACCCATAACTTTATTCGACATCTACCTTCTTGAAGGTGCACCAGTCACTCGGTGTAATCTTGAAGGACTTGCTAGCCAGCTACCAGCTCCTTATATATTTTCAGGTGATTTCAACATGCATGATCCCCTCTGGGGAGGTCCTATGACTAGGAGCAACCGTAGAGGACACATACTATATTCATTTATCACTGACTACGATTTATTTTTGCTAAATAATGGAGAGAAAACCCATTTTAATTGCCACAATGGTGAATCCTCATCTATCGACCTCTGCATTAGTACGAGCTGTCAATTGACAAAACTATCCTTGTCCGTACATGAAGATTTGTGTGGAAGCGACCACTTTCCGATTCTTATATCCAAAGAAAATGAACTGAATGCTATTCACAACCAAAGAGGCAAATGGATGAATATAGGCAAATGGATGAATATAGGCAAATTGATGAATATAGGCAAATGGATGGTTAGCAGAGCTGATTGGGTAAATTTTAAAGAGAAATTATAATTCAAACACAATAATAATAATGACGGCCCACACAACATCGATAATTTAACAACATCAATAATTAACACAGCAGACTGCAATGTACCTCACTCCTCCAGTAAAGCTCACCGACCACCTGTTCCATTGTGGAATTAGGAATGCGGCAAGACCATCCGAGCACGCAAGCGAGCACTACACATCTTCAACAAATTCCCCACAGAAGGAAATCTATCCTCCTTCCGAGGCCTTCATCCCACTACAATGACCCTTTTTCACTCTGGGAGCTGGAAGCCTCAATTTCTGTCTGTAGAGACACTGGTCCAGGCATAGATGACATCCACTCTGCCTTCCTCCGAAACCTTCCTCGCACAGCTTTAGGAGAAATCTTAAAATGTTTCAATCAAATATGGCTCGAGGGGTCATTTCCTGAGAGTTGGCGGGAATCTATAATACTACCCATCCGTAAACATGGAAAAGACAGGAGCGATCCGGAGAGCTATCATCCCATAGCCCTAACCAGTAGTCTTTGCAAAGTCTTAGAGAAAATGGTTAATAGAAGCCTTGTTTGGTGCCTAGAGAAACGAAACCTCCTCGCTAACATTCAATGTGGCTTCAGATGCAACTGCTCTACCATAGACCACCTGGTCTGCATGGAAGCATTCTTGTTAAGACAACATTACGTGGCAGTGTTTTTTGGCATTGAGAAAGCTTATGACCAAGTTTAGCGATACATTCTCCAAAAGTTGCATGCATGGAGCTTCAGAGGGAACCTCCCAACTTATATTCAAAATATTTTTATCAAAACGTGTTTACAGGATATGAATTAACACAACGATATCTAATCCATTTACTCAGGAAAATAGGGTGCCCCAAGGTTTGGTACCGAGTGTCGCACTCTTTGTCATTGCTATTAACTGCTTAGAAAAATGTATCAAACAACCAATCAGACACTATTTGTAGACGACCTGGCCATATTCTGTAGGTCATCTATTTTAAGCAGTGCGATGAGACAAGTGCAACTGATGCTCAACAAAATTCAGAAGTGGTCCCAAAGTACTGGCTTCAGATTCTCAGTGGAAAAAACCAAATGTATCCATTTTTATCGTATGCGTGGATTATTTCCCTAACCATCCTTGCATCTGGGTGATAGAAATCTACCATTTGTCCAGTCTACACAATTTCTGGGCATGACTGTTGACTACCATCTAAATTGGCCTAGTCACATTTTACTTCTATAGGATAGATGCCTTAAAATTTTAAATATCTTTAGGTTTTTAAGCCACTCATCATGGGGTGCGGGCCGCACAACAATACTTAAATTATACCGAGCATTAGTGTGATTCAAACTTGACTATGGTGCTTTAATATACTCCTCTGTTCAGAAATCTTATCTGAGACCATTAAACACAATTCATAACACGGGCCTGAGACTAGCAACAGGTGCTTTCCGGATTAGTCCTGTTCTGAGTATTTACTCAGACTCAGGAGAACCACCCCTAACCAATCGCAGATAGATTCATATGTTCAACTATGCCACCAAGATTTTAGCAATTACTTACCACCCATGTTTTAACTTTTTTTTTAAACCTCGTTTTTTGGACGTTTTCAATAGATGGAAAAAAGCAACAAGACCACTCAGCATATGCTTGCATGATCAGATGGAGGAACTAGGCGTTCGACTATCTTCGGTGGATGCTCTTGGCTACAGCACCCATCCGCCAAAGACGGATATACAGCCTGAGATCACCCTCTCGAATACCAAATATAAAAAAAGCCTCCATGACTGATATTAAGTACCAATATCAGTTTAGGGATTTCATAGGACACTACCCAGTCTTCATCCCAGTATACACAGATGGTTCAAAATCTGAGTCGGCATGTGCTTGCACCGTAACATCTACCTACCATGGTACTATTGTGGCCAAGCTTAACCCTATGTGTAGTGTGTACACTGCAGAACTGTATGGCATTAAAATGGCTCTTCTTGAGATTAGATGCAACAGAGGATCCTGCCTCATATGCACAGACTCATTACAATCGATTCCAGACTATTCTGCTGCCCATCCCATCGTTCAGGATATACAACCTATCCTCCTGAGACTTTTTGAAAAAGACTTCAAAATATCCTTTCTCTGGGTACCAGGTCACGTGGGGATCCCTGGCAATGAGAAGGCAGACTCTGCTGTGAAGGAGGCCCTCAGTAGGGAGAACTGTGATTGTTCATTGGTCCCATCGACGGATCTAAAGGTAATGTTGATTCAAGCAGTACTAAGCCAGTGGCAGTCAACTTGGCAGGCGGTAGTGGGAAACAAGCTGCGAAGCATTAAATCAACCACTTGCGTCTGGAAATTCTCCGCTCAAGAGAGTAGGAGGGAGGACGTAGCCATCACCCGCCTAAGAATGGGGCACTCATCAATGACACATTTGTTCCTCTTCACGGAGGAAAGGAATGCCCCCCATTGTGATGAGTGCGATTCAGCCCTCACTATAAGACATGTGGTGACCGAATGTCTAAAATACCAGGACAATCGACAAAAACTTAAAATAGAGGGAAGTCTAGATGTCATTTTAGGTGATAACCCAGATACAGTAAACCGAGTAATACAATTTATCACCATAAGTGGTCTCTTGCACCTCTTATGAAAAACCTTTTGAGTACCAAACTTGATTATGTAAAATAATAAAAAACTATTATTCTTTTGTTATTATTAGTATTATTTTAGTTTTATATTTATATTTTTTTAAATATACTATTGTGCGGTGCAAAATGACCTTGAAGTCGACTCACCCTTATAATAATACTACTACTAAAAGTCAATCGATCTCAATTATGAGACAAAATTACAAAAATAGCTGCACTAAGACTTTAACTTTCACTTGAGATCTCAGTTTAACTTTCATCATAATTAAAGCTTCAAAATCCAAATGGAATGTTGTGATTTCTGGAGTCTTTTTACCTTGAGTGGCTCAGTAATTTCAAAAAGCTCCTGAAATGACACCAAAGTTCCAATTTACCATTGAAATCCAGCTTATACCTGGCTTAGTCTTTCTTCGTGGATTCAGGCAGGGCCATACGTAAAATATATCATCATCTTCACCCCTCCTCACAGACTATTACCATGATGTGGTGGAGAGGCATTATCATTCCATTTGACTCTTACATCTATGCACCCTGCAACCCACCTGACATTGTATTGCAAGTGGTGAGAAAACCAAATTTAATCTTTCTAAAGGGGCTCAGGTTTTAGAAAGAGTTAAATCTGTTTTCAAGTGGTTCTCCACATATTTTCTGTGGAAGGAAATAATCCCTCAAACTGGAAGTTTGGGCATCTCTCTTACCTTTTTAAATGTGGTCAGAATACCCTATATGGGTTGGATTACAAATAAGCGACTAGACTTCATCATCATATTCTGTAATTCTATGTTTTTAATTAATTTAATCTGACATCAAGGGCGGGATCATCAGACATCACTTAAGCACCAACTAGAACTAAATAGGATTTAGGATGAACGCCTCCTAGCTTCATTCATCTGTCGTCACTTAAGGGGCAACTCACCCTTGAATGAATCCTAGAGTTGAGGCAGATTCGGGGCTCCCTAGAAGAACTACTCAGGACTTAATAATTACCTAACCAGAAACTAAAAACAAACAGATAACAGTCACTTGGGTCATAATAAAGAGTCACTCAGGAATGATTCGTCCATTCTGTTCTGTAACAAGGCCTCATTCATACTAACACTTAAGTGATGACTGACGATACTGCCCTAAGTCTTCTTCACAGAGTAACAACTCCAAACTGAGTTCCGTAACCATCTCTGTAATGCTCTTTGGCTTGTCCTATCAATACTTAATGTATTGTATTGCCCAGACTTGAACCTTCTCCATTTTATGGATGAGGCTCTTTTCACATGGATCCCATGCATGACATGCTTATTCCAAATGAATTTTAATGAGAGATTGATGGCAATGGTCATTTACCTTTAAATCCCCCCCACCAATAATGTGTCTGAAATCTGTTTTTCTTATTTGCCTGTGCACAAATTTTTCCCTATGATAGGTAACTCCTTGGTATTTTACCAAATTGATCACTTATTAGTTTGTAGCCAATGAGTCAATAAAATATTGTTTAACCATTTTTTTTAAAGAGTCATTGGATTTAATTGTTTTTATCTGATCAGGGAGTTTGTCGTACACAGTCTGAGGCCCATTTCACTTGGCCCCACCTTTGATCTATTAGTTCTTATTGAGTTGTAATGGAGACTTTTCCTGTTTCTTGTATCATGTTGATGAAGATCAAAATTAACAGTGAACAAATTGAGATTTTGTCGCACAGAAATTATAATTGATGCTATGTAAACACAAGGAAATGGTAGGATATGTAGTTCTTTAAAAATGGGCTTGAGTAGAGCCGAAAACAGCCTCTTTTAATAAATCAGTGATTTGGTGAGCTATTAGGGAGAGTATATGATGATAGAAATTTTCTCCAGTGAATTCTTGACATAAAATTTTATGCCTTTATTCAGGTATGCCTTCTTATACCCACTCAATTTTTAACTATAATAAATAAAAAAAGAGCTTATTGGTAGAAATATATAACCATTGAATGAGAGCTGACTCTTAGGAATAAATTTTTAAATTAGTTTAATGACTAATTTAGATCTGAAAAGCATTACATTCTTGAATAAAATACCTACCACCCTTAGCTGCAAAATTTTGAGAGGAACTAGGTGGTTCAGATGAATGAAGGCGTTGATGCCTTACAAGGGTGCATTTAGATGGAAATCTCCTCCCACAAGTAACACAATTATGTATCCTTAATGCAGGTCCTCCATGACTCAATTCATGAGACTTAAGAGTTCCCTAGAATATAAATGTTGATACCTTGTTTAGATTTCTACAATGAGAGTACAAGAAAGATAAAGCAAAGTATTTTGGTTTCATTAAAGACATTAGTAGAAAAAGTTTTTTTTTGGTGAACCTATGTAAGTGGTAAATTATCTCTTCATTTCCTCAAATTGAAAGTACAAAAACATTGTAAACATTGAAACTAGGAAAAATATTTCTGAATAAGTTAATGTACATGAACATGTAGCTGTCTATATACACATAAAGGAAAACTTTTGTTCTCAAACATTACTAATTCCAAGCGGAATCACTCTTAAACTAATACATTTTTACATGATGTGTCATAGTATAATTTGCACTCAGGTGTCTTTGGTGGTAAGTAATATCAGAATATTTCACAAGTTGAATACAAAGCGACTATCATTTGCCTTTGCAATACAAGGGACCCTCCTATGGGCTAAAACTTTGATGTGATGGAAGGACTTGCATACTACAATGACTTATGATACATTTGTACTTGAGGTAGCAATGTTTATTTTTTATAGGGTTAACTTCAACACATAGGTTAAAAGCCAGCCAGATGAAAGTTAGTAAATGAAGTGACTGTTCCTCATGGATGCAGCTTCAAATGCATCTGACCCCAGTGTGGTGACTATGAAATTATTGTCATTAAAAAGATTATCAAGGAGAATGGGAAAACTGAAGTTTTATTTCAAAAGGTTTTAATTATGTGCATAATGAGCATAATAAACTGTGGAAATTATGTAATTCAGAAAAATGGGGCATGGTTACAGTAAGACCTCTATGCTTTTAATAAAATTCTCCATGGGTTTATTGTATTTTTTCTAGTTCCATCAAATATCAGACATGTTAGAGATGCGGCCAACTTGGGAGGTTTTGCTTTAATGTTATTACACTGACCTATAATTATCAATAGCAAAACAGTTAAATATTAATTTTTATTTCTTTTAATATTTAATTAACAATTAAATTTACAGACAGAAATGCCTAGTATGGGAGAACTGGACATGGTATTCCAGAAGAAATTTTTAAAACATAAACACAACAAACACTGTTATTTACCCAACAGCAATAAATTTGTAGTAATATAGTCTTTGCAAAAACTACTTTTCTTCAAAATTATATTTATATTGTTTCTGGAGTTATTTTTGTATTATAATTCATATTGTACATGAAAATCAATATGGAGCCAATCAAATTAATTTCTTCTCCTCTATAATTTTCTATCTTGACTATGTTATTAATGTAGCATAGTCTCATGACAACATACCTTGGTTTAACCTTGGAGCTTACCTTGGTTTTACCACCCTGTCTGAGTACCAGGAACAAAATTATTTTCAGAAAATTAACATTAAAAAATATAGGTCATCAGAAATGGTTAGATATATATATAGGGGTTTCTCTTTCATTGACATTATACATGATATTGTTAAATTAACTGTTTATCTCAACTACAACTTACCTTTCGATCACAGTACATTCATGTATGTACAATCACCATCAATCTGTAATGAAATGTTGAAACAAACCCCAAACTTTGATCCTCTCCTTACACCCTACATCTAACATGCACCATCTCCCTTCTAACACTCTGCTTGCCTTTTTCCACTCCCTGTGACTTCCACTGTTTATATGTAGGATGTGCATTTATTTATTTTTGTAGGTTATATGTTGAAAATTTATGTTGTCATTTAAATCCATCAAGTTTATACATGTTTTCAGTTATTTGTCCAATATAAATCTTTGCTACTGTTTTTTTATTATTTAAAAAAAATACTGTACATCAAAGTTACACAAAAATAAAATAAGCCCCGCCCAAAGTAGTGCTCAGTTTCAGCTTTCACGAATGTAATTTCAGGGAGAAAAAATTATGCAAAAAAACTAATTTCTTTAGCATTGAGTCACCTTATGGCAGCAGTAAATATGTATAGCAATATATTCTATGATAAAAAACATCACAAAAAGTAACTCATTCCACCCTACCTGCCATCGGAATGCCTTCCCACATTTGTTGCACTGGTAAGGGTATGAGGACGAGTGAATTCTTAAGTGATCCCTTGCATGTGACATCCTCTTAAATGATTTATAACACTCTCCACATCTATATCTTCTTTCCTCAGAGTGACAAACCAAGTGTTTTTTCAACGAGTCTTTCAGGAAAAAACTCTTCTTGCATATTTCACACATGTATGGTTTCTCTCCTGTTGAAAATTAATAGACAACATTCAACAGTAATCAATATATCATTATTTTATGTAAAAATTAGCATGACATTAGCAACCATGCTAAAACAATATTTCACATAATTTTGTTAAAGCATCACTGGATTCACTTGAATCTAAAATAATTCTAATGATATTCTTTGGGCACCATAATAGTATATTATGTTAAGTAACATTTTAAATGAACTCGAGATAATATACCACGGAGAATGAGTAAATTATTGACAGATGTGAAATTATAAGTACAGTAGAATTCCGATATAGCGAGTATGACTTATAACAAGAGTATCGCTATAGCGAGTGATCGTTTTGCATTGGTTGGTCCACGTGTTAAAACATATGGAGTTCCGCCGGTTATTATGAGTGGTCATATCTGCATTATCACTATAGCGAGTGGATTTTGGCGTGAGTGTTGTTCGGGTTGCATAAATCGCAGGATTCAAACACTCATTACATTGTCATGCCTCGCAAATCTAAATTGTGGGGAAGGTTTTACGAAAGACTTTTTGGTGATTTTACGTGAAGAAACTGTGATTTTATGTAACAGACTTTCCTGGGGAATGACTGAATAACTTATCTTGGAATCTGTGCTCCAGTCTGTCATTTCCTGGTGCTATTTCATCCTTATAGTCGAATGATCGGAATAAAAGAACATATGAGCTAGACTTGTAGACAATGCAGGAAAAGGTATTAGTTTAAGGTCAGATGGGAGGGAGAGACTACCAAACAACAGGAGGTCCCCTTTTCAATGACAAGCGAAGGGATTAGTTGAAAGTCTTAGAGGGGTGGTGGGGGGGGGGGGGGGGGGGGGCAAACAAACAAGGGGAAATTTACTTTTCACCAGGTCTAACCCACAGTGAAGGAGATTCAATCAGGTGGTCCCATTTGTCTGTGTTGACCTTAGCAGGACGGCCAATCACTCGATCCTCCTCTTATTTATGGAATCGTAATTGTTAACCGTAGGTCATACCTTATCTATGATTGTTTGTGAAATGTTGCCAAAAATACTACCAATGCGTGACGTACATTAGTTACAAGTGCGTGAGTTTTGGCGATAATATTTTAAAATCTTTTTACTGAAATGATCTATTTTCAATGCATTTGTGGATGGATTGATACAACTACTTCATGGCTCATTTTTGCCCACTTTTGGTGCCATTATATATGCCGAAAGTGATGAATTTAAAAGACCGTTGGCTATAATGAGTGTGCATTATAATGAGAGATTTTTCATCATTTAACTCCTCTCATTATAGTGTACTTCTACTATATTAGTTTCTCAAATTTAGCATGTCATATATCAGCTGTCCGAATCACTTAACAAATATATTTATTAATTATATTACTATTAACTGTTTAATATTCTAATTTCATTTCATTTAATTTCATTTCAAGAAAAAGGGTTGGAACAACATAAGGATGCCAGATTACGTAAAGGATGAAATCTTACATGAGTAATTGACATGGTCCTTCAAGAGAAACAAATACTTATTCATTGTTTCATTTCATGTAGTTTTTTCAAACCATAATTTCATTCTATATCTATCCAAACATAAATAGTTCATCCAACAGAATATTAATTTAAATGGCTTACATAGTTACACGCAATAAAAATCTACCTTAAGAATTGCTGCATTTTTATGCCTTTTCAAAATAAGATGATGAAATGATGAAGTATTAATTATTCTGGAAGAATAAAAGCTGACAAATCTACCTACTGGCCATAAACCTTTTCAGTGCAATGAATGCATATATGCATTTGGGCATTTCAGTGCCGCTAGCACTATACATGTATAAATGTGTGTGGGTACAGCAGTGCCCACAGTGCTATGAATGCATATATGCATTTCTGTCAGCATATAAGTTTATACCTTTGAAGAAATTTCCAACGTTACCATTTTAGACTGATTAGTCTCTTTCCATTTTTCCAAAAACTTGTATATCAAAGGGACAAAAAAGTGTACCTGCTTTTAAAGCTTTGCATAATAGTATAATTTCCTTTCTCTAACATCTAGATACATCTTTTAGGAGGTCCTAGAGGAATTCTTTTGCCATTACTCAGTGAACTCTGGACTGGTGAACACACACTAACTTTTTAAATTTTCGATAGTTAGCAGTCGTCCGTAAGCAGAAATGAAACAAATAAAGTTTCACATAAGGAATTGTTTGAAATGTTAACAAAAAGTGATAGTGAGGAGATTTTGTCTGAGGAAGATGCGACTTTTGTGTTACTTTGTTTCCAGAGTGCTCATAACCCACAACCTTCAACTTTGTGGGCATTGCACATGCTTCTGCATCTGCATTCATTTCTGTATCTGCTTCATTTGAGTTTGACTCCAAACATAAGGATAATGATGGAGATGAAGAAAAGTATAAAGTTCCTTCTCAGCCAAAAACGAGGAAGCTAGAGGAGATTTTGTGGGAAAACAAGGACTTAGTGTCAATGATTCATCCCTTTTATTCTCCCAATTCTGGAATAAAGGCACCCATGAGTAATGATGCTTCACCCTTCACATCTTTTTAACTGCTCTTCATAGAGAAATTGGCATCAGAAATTGTTTTGGAAACAAATAAGTTCTACCATAACTCCAAAGGACATTCAGGAGAAAGTAAATTTTCATGACTCAAGAGGTGAATGGAGACAAATGTGCAAAAAGGATTTTTTTGTTTCGATACTAAAGAGGAGTCGTCCAACATGACAATACCATCTATTCCCCCAAGAGAGAATATTATATAGGGACACTCAATATATTATAATAAATATATATTGGACCATTATTTGAATCCAATTCCGTATGAAAAAAGTTACATCATAACATATTATCATGGGAAATTGAATTAGTGCCATGTATGAGTAAATAATAGTAAAAACAATTGTATTAGTAAAAACATAATTTTTTTAGTGGATCCTATTATGACAGTGAAAATAAATCAATAAAAGATCTATCACAATCAAATATGATTTGAAACTGTTTATATTCATGATCATTATTTTTGTATGAATTAACATTGCTAATGACATTCTTTTCTTAAAAATTACATTTGTTGTACGTCCATTTTTCTGGTTTCCAACGAATGATACTTTATCATTATTGGGTGCCAATTCTGGCTGAATAGTGTTTTTTATTTAAACATTTTATCGCATTTAGTTCATGAAATATAATGAATTATATAGAACAGTGCAGAAGCCTTTAAATCTTCTGTACACTAGAGGTATTTAAATGCCTCAAACTGATGTGCATAGCATGAGGAAAGGAAATGCTTAGCACTCATAAGGTTTTGAACTGCATCTTTTTAATTGATTATTTCCTAATAATTAACAAGTAAACATCTTATAGAAGAGAAGAAAAAACAAATAGAACCTATGGGATTGGGATCCTTAAAATAAACAAAAGAAATCTGATTTTATGTAAAAGTTACAATAAAAAATATGGTGACTTTACCTTTATACAATTTGCATTGATGTTTGATCCAAGTTTTTCTACCAAGGTAATCAACCTCGGTATCTCAGATCATTATGGTCTTGAATTTCATTTTACTAAACACTACCCGAATTTCAAATGCTATTCCAAAGATAGTTCTTCCCTCATACAACCTAAAACCCTAATGGGATTAGAAAATTTGAAATTTCTCATCTCAAATGTTCCCTGGGAATTAATGCTTACCAATCCTGATGGCAATATTAAATTTTCTTGTTTCTTTGAACATTTTATATTATTCTTTGAACATTGCTTTCCTAAGAAATTATTATATCGATCAAATTGCCACATGTCATCCCGGACCTACTAAATTTAAGAACCAAACTCATCTCATTCCACTCCTCTTACAAAAAATCAGGTTATATTGAGGATAAACTTAGGTGGCACTGTCTCAATGAGGAATACAACAATAAAATTAATCATGCCTAATTTAATTTAACTGTAGACAAATCATAAATTCTGATAACCAGGTGAAGGCAGCCTGGAAAGTCATCAATCGAGAAATTGGACA
>WURS02456690.1:0-13836 GCA_011762765.2 Rhinocypha anisoptera | reverse complement strand
GGGGGGGAGGGGGGGGGGGGGGGGGGGGGGGGGGGGCCCGGGAGAGGGGGGGGGGGGGGGGGGGGGGGGGGGGGGGGGGGGGGGTGGGTGGGGGGGGGGGACACGAGGAGGATCGCGCCGGTCTCATTTAAGAGATTCGCGAACGCTCTTCCGTCAGAGGTGATTTCGCCACTGTTTCCACGGCCGATTCCGAGAGAGGGGTGATTTATCACAACACTCGCAAAAACTGTTTTCGGGGGCAGGCGTCCGGGATAACACAGTCGTCCGGGATAACGCGACTTACTTCCGAGATCATCGGGAGCGGACGATTAGTCACCCTTTATCGATCACCCCGTGAATTTTTACTACACACGCGGAGGTCATTAATCAAGCCATTCGATAACGACTGGGGTCGGTGGGAGGTCTCCAACGGCGGAACCCTTATACGTGTGTATGCATTTACAGAAGCGTTCCGAGTTCTTGACAAAATGTTTCCTCCTGCTATCTTCGATTAGTCAATGTTCGGCCCGGCTCAATTTGGCAATTAAGAAGAGGCACGTTTGTTCTTATTTAGACATTAACCGGAATAACTGGAAAATCCACGATATTAGACTTCACTCTTTTTGGGAGGTTCTCCGTTTTGAGGAGGGAAATCTCGTAATTCCACTTAATGTTTGAAGATGATAGAAAATGGCGCAATTCGGGTCGTAAATAAAAGCGAGGTCTCATTAAGTGGAGTTACAAAGAAATATTTCCCATTGTTTCCGTAGTGGACAGACTAAGCTCAGGATGGAAGCAATCCATTGTTTCCCCCGTAAAAAACCGTTCTTAGTTTGGAATGAAATTAAAATGGAACATATAAGTATTTCTCACTAACTTCTGGAAGGTAATCGCATTAACTAGAAATTAATGGAAATTGAAACGTCACTAATTTCAACGGTGAAGAAGACTTTATCGAGTGCTACAGCAATGATAAAATTCTATAATCAACCATTACCTCTCCCAATAGAGACACGGTTTAGTGAAGCCACTACAGCGCCTAACATGAAAATATTTTGCGTACTACTCCATTTCGCGAGAGGAGGCGGTCAATGACAATGACCTTCTTTTAGTGAAAATGGACAGGAGAGAGAAATGGAATACACAAAAATAGTCTTAACGTAAGAATGTCTACGTTCCTTTTCTGCCATTAGTTGAATTCTAACAATGACAATGCCTATTCAATAAATAGTCAAGTTTATAGCAGAATGAACTTTTTCACATTCATTACACATTAATTACGTCGTGGTATACCGAGGGGGAGAAAATTCAAATGAAGAACGGAGTTCAAATACAGATAATGCCTCTGTGAGTCCAAAGTTAGACCAAGGCTTTGTGACTTTCTTGAAAGGAGACCTTTCTGGGAAACCGCAGTCGGCAGATGGAAATATAATAGGCACCAAGAGCTAATGTGTGAATTTCACACGCAGTAAACCTTATTACGAGGATACCTCTACTTTCACCTATTCAATTGAGTCTTTATCTTCGATTGTTTCACACCGACCTATGTGAAAATTCATGCTTATCTAGAGAATGAAAAAGGAGGGACATAAATGGTGTTCACTCCCATTCTATTTCCTTCGAATCTCACAAAAAAATGTAAACCCTTCCCGAAGGAATGATTCAGGTTATCCATCTGTAACAGACCCAGTGTAGAAAGATAATTTAAAAAACAAAGGGGTAAAGAGGAGCGATTAGTACGAAGTGATGTTCACGAGTTGAAGTGTGAAGATTGTGAGGAGGGGAAATATAAGGCAAACAAGGGGGTCATTCAGAACACCAGCAGATACAAGGTCTCAGTAATGGGAACATTTCACAATCACAATTTGCGAGACATCGGTGGAAGGAAGGAGACAGAATCGTTTTTAACCCAAAGATACTGCACCTGACTGAGAAAGGGTTCAAAATGGATAAGCTTGAGGTGTTAGAGATAGGGGGGACATAGAAAAAGACATGTTGTCAACGACGTAGTGTTAGAGAAGCACTCGCCACTCCTACAGGCTTCTATGTCGTTGAAAAACAAATGATCGTGAACCACTTGGATCTCCTTCTCCTGCACTTTCTGTCCTTAATTGCCCAAATAAATTTCTTCCCTCCAGCGCGCCATACCAATCCGCATTAACACCCCCAATTAATTCCTCTCACCATCCTCGCATGGGTATTTATACTTCTGAATTCAACCACAATATTTGCAACTGGAGATGACGCCTTTCCGCTAAAACTAATTGAGCCTTAATAAACACTGGTAGAAAAACACATTGCGTTATTATCCATAGTTTAACCATTTTCAATAAATAATACTCCCTGAGTAGGCGATGGTCCCCACAGGTTCCTAAGCAGGCTGCAAATCTTCCGTTTTTTTAAAGGAAGCCCACTAACAAATAAGCTTTTCTCCCATATAAAGGCAAGAAGAGGTCCTAAAAGGGATTTTATTTACGTTGAATGCAGAAAATATAATTTTCAAGTGGATTGAAAGTATTTTGGAAAAACATATAGCAAAACTGTTCCATTGTTACCAGCGAGAGGTTTGTAGCCTTTAGGATACAATAAATGCTGGAAGAAATTGGCTCTGGGGATAATTAAACAGCAGCAGATAATAAATCAACAACTTATAAATAAAAATTTTTCCCCAGTTACTAATCTACCATAGATTTTAATGATTATGTTCATGCAGTTCAACCACGTTTATAGTTCTCAACGGCAGTTATCGTAAGCTTATTCGACATAATAACGAATTCAAATCAGACATTTGCTACTTAGGAATATATGGCAAAAGCACGTATGTATAGAGAAAGGAATCACAACTTTTCTTTTGTAGTAACTTCAAGTGAGCACTTATAGTAGGGAGTGCAAGTGATATTAGGGTCGTAGTCACAATTTCCTTATAGGTGAGGCCCGTGATATGACGGAACTGGTTGTGAAGTGGTTACTGAAACCTAAGACTTTTACACAAATTCTCGAGTCCCAACCATTCCGCATCAGGAAAATCATATACATTTACTAGTGGAAAAAACATTTGTCTCAGCCGTCGACACAACCTTAAATTTTTAAAGTTACTTTCTGGTTTCCCACTAGCCCTCGCTATGCCGTCGACAAAAACGTCATTACGGTTACGTCATGCTTCATACATACGACAATGACTTTGTTGTTTTCCCTTACTTTTAACAAAAAATAATTAACTCTAGTTGTTGGCAGACACCGAAAGGAGAGCCATGGATATAGCGCCGAAAATCACCTCAAACTCACTTCAAATTGAAAGACATATCAACCAATTAAACCTCATAACTTCAGGAAACGGTATAAAGTGAAAAGAAAAATGAAACCTACGGTTAAATCATTTAGTTTTGCGACCCTAGTAGTCTGCCCAACAAAATGTTATGATATGGTTATCAGGGTCCAGGAATACACCCGTTATTCTTAATGGGAATACAGCTAAATGGAAATGGGCAGTCGACCGCTGTTCCGCTAATGGCAGATACCGGCGGTGGCCCAGGGGTGATAGGATAGATTACGAACGATAAATAAAGTGAGAAAACATGAGTGGAATGGGAGGAACGATCGAACACATAGTGAACACAATTTCTCAATCCTTTAAGAGCCGATTGACAAGTGTACTCACGAACCTAAAACCACCACACTTCGCGCATGCACCTTCTCCAAACGACTGCGAAACATTGCTTTCGTGGGAGACTTTTCATGAAAAAGGTGCTCGGGGCGCAGGAAAAAAATTACAACGGGCATCCTTCTGTGCCCACAGACGCCAATTTGAGAGCAAGGGCTCATTGGACACAGTCGCAACCGGATCGGATGGTCCCCGCCAAAATACACCACATCATCCCGCACATCATACATGGTATATATAATTATACTGTCTAGATACTGAGGGAGTGAAAGATAGAGAAGGAGAGACAGTACATATGTCTGCATGCGTTACAGAAAGTGATGGAGACGGTATGGCGTTCGTGCACGCTAGAGCTACTCTAAGTGTAGATAAATCCCTGGGAACATATTTATATTGATCTATAATCTTTCAAGAGAAAAATGACATTTTATGCATATATCCGTTCCACAATCTATCTCCCTGGTTTTACGTGAGTGATCTGATCTATCGTAGTGTGATGGGGTTTGTAATATGCCTTTAACCTCTTCATTGAAGTGATCTGCCTAAAATTTACACAATCAATTTAAAAACAATTGAGAGCGAAGCTATTTGCTCATTCCTTTTCATTAGTCAGACTCCATCTCGAATGCGTGTCGAGTGTGTGGAACCCTCATGAGGCAGGACAGGTCTTGGAGTTAGATTGAGTGCAGAGTAGAGGAGCTAGATTTGTGAAAGGTTGTTACGACGAAAGCTGCCACGTAGGAGGTAGTAGTGTAACGAGCTTGTTGGAGAAATTAGGTTGGGAATCACTCGTTGAGCGTAGATTGAAATACAGGTTAAATTTATTGTGCAGTTCTCAGGAAGATCACTTCAGCGAAGAAGTCAAAAATATATTACGAGCCCCAACATACTACGGTTGATCAGATCACGTACATAAAATCAGAGAGATAGACTGTCAAACAGATAGATATATAAATTGTCATTTTTTCGACGAACAATTGGAGACCAAAATAAATATAATATCACGAACGCCAGGGGTTTAATTTATTAAAGACATATTGCAAACCCAATAATACTGCGGTAGATCTAATCAAGCAAGTAAAATCAGGGAGATGGTTTTTACAACGGATTGAAATAAAATTAAACTTTTTCTTAGAAAGTATAGAGATAAAAATAAACATTGATGTAGTTGATTAAGTAGAAGACCCGATGATGTTGCTGAAGTAACGAAACCGGTCGTAAAAATAAAAAGTTTTCATATGGAAAATGCAACGTGTTTTTTTTAATCTTTCAAAATAAATATGTTCCTAGGGCCAATTATGAAAGATAGTGTGTACATATATACGTATATATATTTCGCTGTTATTTTGAATGCAAGTTAAACATATGTAGTGCGACATTTCTTAAGAATAAGAAACACTTTCAATTTCCACTTTAACGACTTCGTCTTTATTCCGACCGGTTTCGGTGTACTACACCATTTTCAAGTCCTTGAAAATGATGTATAGTGCGTTCCACATTTAGTTGACAGTATGGGGCCTTATGGGGAATCCTTTCCCATGTAAATCGCCATAAGAAGGCTGGTGTAATGTTGTCAAGAGCAACAATAAATTAAACTTTAGCGATGAGAAATTAAAATAAAATTTTTACTGGAGTAGAAACTAACGGTAAATCAACTGGTGCAATTTGTTTCCAATTATTATTTCAAGCAAAAGTATTAAAAAAATAATTTCTTGTGTATCCGCGGGAAAATCGTAAATTTTTAATTTATGTTTATCACACTGTCGTCAACAAACCATAACACATGTAGACCCAAAATTCTAAAATTATATTCCTCGCAGGTTATATTCTGCAATGACACACTCAGGTACATATTTTATTTAGTTTTAATATATCTGTAAATTAAATACCAACTTCAGAACTCAAAATTACACAAGGAAAAAAGTAGTCGCCTACATTAAGTCGCGTACCTTGATAAATAGACCTATACACCCTGCGTATGAAATTTAGAGGATACTTTAAGGTAATATTTTTCGCAAAAATCAAAACTTGATCCCCGATACGAAGTGAGTTTCGAATTGCTTAATGTTGTCGAATTTTTCTCCGGCGGCGAACACCAAGCCCTGAGTCGACTGCGTTGATTCCGAAGGCAATAAAGGACAGATGTGTGAAGTCAATGTAAAAGTCGGATTAAATATCAGATGAGCCTGGATATAGTTGGACTAGTTGGATATAGTATAGATATAGACCTGGATACAGTTGCCTATAGTGGGAGGATAAAGGATTCACAGTGAAAATGTTGTCAACAGCGTACTCCATAAGGCCCGTACTGTCAACTAAATGTGAAACGCACTATAGTACATCGAAACCGGTTGGAATAAAGACGAAGTTGTTTCAGAGTGAATTGCAAATGTTTCTTATTCCTAATATTATGGATCGTTTCCACCACATCTCATCTGACTCCATATCTTTCATTAGTTTCACATTGTTTCCAAAGGATGTGAATAATGTTTTGCCGTGAGTGGATTGCATGCAGAAGTAGATTCCTTCTGTGTGAATAATTTCTAACGCTCGCACGTGGTAGTGCATGGATAGCGGTGGCTCACTACCTGCCATACGCCCTTCCGGTGGCTTCCAGGGTAACATGTAGAAGGAGAAATACGATGGCATCTCGATTTCTCATTTAATAGCATCTCAATATTTTGCTGCCAACAACAAAATATTTTGATTTTCATTTTGGTAAAAATCAATGAGTTTCAACGGTAAACCGATTGGGAATATTTATTTTTCAGTTATTTCCCAGAATTTCAGTTTCTATTTTCCAGAATTTCAGTTTCTACCGAAAGAAAAATATTTAGATTTTTATTTTTACCAAAATTGAAAATGTTCAAGCCGAATGCGCGCAAGGTTAGTGCAGGCCGAGTGAATAGATAATTAATGAGTAACAGTAAAAGCTGACGAAATCGCTTCGATCAATAAAAAGTCGAAGTGTCTGATAAATTTCAAATCAGTTCCATCATTTAATAACAAACTTCTAATCTATTGCTTTCTTATCTTAAGTCGTTAACCCCATTAACGATGTCACATTTTTAATCAATGGACTTCTCAGGAAGGGATAAAAGATTAAATAAAAATCATGGGCGGTTGAAATCTTAAAAAAAAATTTAACGTCAACCTGAACCGAGAACAATGCATGACTCGGCGAAGATAATGATAACTTCTCAATGAATACATACTGTCACCGACCTGGGGTCAAAAATGACAGCATATGATTAGGTTATTTTTCCGATCAGGCACTTTACTATTAGAATTAACGTTTCCAATTAGTATTTGTGTAGAAGTATTTCCACGTAATCACCATTTTCCACATATTCCACACTATATCTGTCATTGCCAAGGTAACCTGCGAAAGGGGGTTCAAGATTTAGCAATATATGAACAGAGGAATACTGATGATATGCCTGTAGGCAAAATAGTAAAGGGTCGGAAAGGATTTCCAGCAAACAGGATGGCAGCGAACGTAAGTCTCTATTTTCTTCCTGAGGCAGATAGGATCTGCCATGACTCACACTTAGCTAAAAGCAACTATTTCCGTCAACATCAAAGATTTATCGATTTAGACATAGAAATAGACATTGATTATATCAGGTTCGAGGTAGAAGATCTTAGAATCCCTCAACAAAACAGGTTTTACTTGTGTGAGGTATATGTACTTTTTGCCTAAAATTAAGATTCCATTTGCCAAGAAAAATTTCTTGGCAAGCAATGCTTACTGAATAATTAATGAGACGACGTTATCATTATTCAGGAACACGGTTGACTCACGGACTTCCCCGATGGCAGAGCGGATCGATCGATGGCTTGCAATTTATTATAAAAACCTATCCGAATCGTAAGCATCAGTTGGGGGGGGGGAGATATCTCTGCAATCCGCATACTGCCCTGGCTCGAATCCATAATTCCAACTGGCAGGGAATCCCCTTATTCATCGCATTACACGGGGAGTATTGACGTACGAAGGGCACATACATTTATGTACCATATTTCCATTTTTGCCTCGGAATCCTCAAATTAAAGAGTGACGGGAAGCAAAAAGGACAACTTAATTACCCATATATATATATATACGAGTATGTATATGAATTCAAAACGGATAGCTGTCGAGCAATATCAGTTGCTGCAATATGATATGATGCTCGCTTTGTGCATAAAGTACAGTTTTTTAAAAATGAAAGTTTGCCTCGGTAGGGGAAAGTTGATACTCCAGATTACTAATTATCAATGCACTACGGCACTAAAACATCGAGGATGTACCCAAGTTGTGGAATTATTTCATATCACTTGTGGCTAGAGGATGGAACTTCAATTAAAAAAAATAACTTCTACGTGTAATTGCATTCAGCTCATCCATGCACATTGGATGATTTCTGTCAGCCTAATGATCATTAAAAAACCACGCTCATCCAGGTTTTCTATGAATACCTAGTTTCGAGTTATTTCTCCGTGTTTTAGATGTTGAAGATTTAAGGAATTCAAGGATCCCTATTTTTTTTGGGTGTAAACAGGATTCGTTTATAGTATAGACACTGATACCTATCAGAAATATTGTGTGATATGAGAGTACTATTATTGTTCCATATTTTTATTTGGGTGATCGGAAAATCATACAGAAGTAAGTATTTCAACCTAAATCAAACAGACATTCAGAAGATTATGAAATGTTAAGATAAAATTCCTAAAACTTTCGTGTGGAATTGGTTCTCGAATTCCCAAAGAAAGGCGAAAAAAATATAAAAGGTGGATGAGTTGACAAAAGGAAAAATAAATGCATTGTCTCTTAAAAATTATATGTTTAAGTTATCTCTTGGAACTTTTATTATTCCAAAAATCGAATAATAAGGTAAAAGAACACTTAGCCTCATCCATATACCCGAAAAATTGAATTGATTAAACATAAAATTCATATGCTAATTCACCACGTCTGTTCGTATCGTGGATTAATCGATATGGGACTTTTGTCCAAACTCGTGGGTGTTAATCCAATAAATATGACTGAAGAGAAAGGGAATGAGTACATATGTGTAAAACGCAAAATTAAACTTCACCTCTTGACAACTGACAGCTATATTCGGAACCGTAAGGTATGGCGCCCGGTTTTACTGACGTCCCAGGTCACACCGAGTGAACTTCCTTGATTTGGCAGGACAGCGACTTCCAAAATTCCGCGGCTGTATCAGCACGCAGAAATCTCCGAAAACAGCCGTACTGAGATCTTTTGCAACGAACCTTAAATAACCTCCTAACCTCATTGCACCCTTTGATCGAGAGACCACTGGTGCGAGCCACTCCACCCATCATCTGATGCCCTAATTACTCGCCTTCATTCACTCGACGAAGGGACATCTCACGAGTGCATTTTGGATCGTACCAAATATTTAGGTGATACGATAACTAAAGATCTGCCGTGGGGTTAGCATGTTTGAAAAATTTGTGGTATAGCAAATAAAAAGTTAGGATTCATAAGAAGGGTATTAGGGAAAGGTAATGAGACGGTAAAAGAGCGCTGTGTCATTTACATGATTTAGGCCTCATCTCGAATATGCCTTGAGTGTATGGGATCCTCATGAGACAGGGCTGGTGTTGGAGTTAGATCGAGCGCAGCGTAGAGCAGCTAGATTTGTAAAAGGTTGCTACGGCCAAGGTATTAGTGTAACAAGCTTATTGGAGAAATTAGGTTGGGAACCACTTCCTGAGCGTAGGTTGAGGTACAGGTTAAATTTATTATGATTATTTGACTTCTTCGCTGAAGATCACTTCAGCGAAGTGAAACATGTGATACAAGCCCCGACATACTACGGTAGATCAGATCACGTATATAAAATTAGGGAGATGGACTTTCGAACAGAGCGATATAAAATGTAATTTCCTAGCACAATTAGAGATCCCGACGACAGATCTTTAGTTATCGTAACACCTATCTGGTACACTCTACGTTAGAAACGGTATAGATACATCAGGTGAGATATGGTGGAAACGATCCATAAAGCACTACTTTACGCAATACGTTATGGTATACTGGGTATGGTATTGTGTATGAAAAAAAAATAAAATAAAATAAAATGGTAATGTTACTGTACCACTATGTTATGGTATATTGGTATGGCTTGGTAATGGGTAAGATATGGTGATGTTACTGTCACACTACGTTATGGTATATTGGGTATGATATGGTAATGTTATTATCACACTACCTTATGGTATATTGGGTATGATATGGTAATGTTACTGTCACACTTCGTTATGGTATATTGGGTATGATATGGTATTGGGTACGATGTGGTAATGTTACTGTCACACTACGTTATAGCTTTATGGGTATGGTTTGGTATTGGGTATGATATGGTAATGTTACTGTCATACTACGTTATGCCATTGTGGGGCTATGGTTTGTTATTGGGTATGATATGGTAATGTTACTGTCACAGCACGTTATGGTATATTGGGTATGGCATGTTATTGGGTATGATATGGTAATGTTGCTGTCACACCTCGTTATGGTATATTGGGTATGATATGGTAATGTTATTGTCACAATACGTTGTAGCATATTAGGTATGACATTGACTATATTGATCTCATCTTCTTAAATTGTTTGAAGTCTTCGTTTTTACTAAATTATCATAATAATTCGGTAATGTAGTGGTAAAAGTAAGCACAATATGCTGCAGTTAATTAATTAATTCACATTACTCTACTTCCTCCGCAGTTTGAGTTGCGTAGAAGGAGAATCATATTCATTAATTATTTCTCTCCATTAGCGTATTTCTCTCCTTAGCTTGGCCGTTTTTCAGTATTCATTACTTGCACTCCCAAACACAAAATTATCTGAACGACAAAGTAAGATCATTTTAATGTGGTCGTACTGAGCCTTATTGACGCAAGATATTTATGTAACCTATGTGTCATCAAATATGTCATTATGTCACAGGATATCTAATTCATCCATCCATCCCAGTTAAAAATCTTATCTCGGCACAAGAACGTCCTCTCATCTTTTAAAGATTCCGATTCTTCGTCAAACGGGAGCGCTAGCCTCCTCCCATAATCTCCAAGGTGTCGTTGTTTTCTCTTTGTATGCTTAAATGAGTCATACCTCTTCCTTGATCAATGGGCATGGCCATGTTTCGTACAAGATGGTGGGTGGGTCGCGGTTAATTTACGATTAGGTGAATGAATACCGAAATATATGACATTTTCTCTCATTATTCGTATTCTCGTATTCTAATCGGAAAATGAATTGTGGAATTAATTTCCCGCGCATCGAGTGAGTAATCTGCACTAGAGTGCGGATGAAATAATTGAAAAGTCGAATGAATTCTCGATCGTGGGAGATCACGGTAGCCTTTCGAGACCGTTGTGGTAATAGAATGAATTGGAAGTTGAGATTGATCATGGTAGCCTCCCTCCATCCCATGGCATTACTCCATCCTCGTATATATTTTGCGGGACGGTTGTGATAGCAAACACTTTGCAATCGAGCGACGCGTGGTATAAATTCAAACGCATTCAACCCGCGGTACGTAATTGATGCCTGAGATAATATCAGGCATTGGAAAGCACTTGGCGGTTGGGGGAGGTGATTGCGACACCAGATGGGCAGCGTTAGAGGTGCTGGCGTGGAACACGACAGTCTAATACCCTTCACCCCGGGTGGATCGCGGACGCCAGACGAGATCGAACGAACGTGGAGGGGGACGGTCGACGGGATTCGGGACGTTTTGGGAGGTTTTGAATTTCCCCACTCGCAGAATGAATGCCGAGGCAGGCACCTGTCAAATGCGAGGCGCGAGAAATCCTGTACTCCTTAAATTTTGAATTGTGTCCAAGTGTAATTTGAATTGAAACTCCAAGTGCACAGCAATAAGAGTATAATGGTTCGGCGTTTAGTATGACATTTATGTTTAAAACCAATCGCGTTCCACCACGTAAAAGTCACGTCGTTTCAATGATGGAACAGAATTCTTTCTGTTGCGCAGCCAGGAGGCTCACTCTACCTAATTATAACTGTATGGCCACGACCATATCACCGACATCTTGCATCACCAACAATCAGTTTGACAATACCATCACTTTACATGTTGTGGGGATGAATTTAGTATGTGGTTTATGGTAATTAAAAAAAGAAATGAAAAAAATACGGAGCATAATGACCACAATACGGGCGCATCAGAGGACACCAAATGAGTGCCTCCGTTACTACTCTGCCACGATCGTATTTACCCCACACGGGATAGTCAAATATATAACATTCTATACGACAGATTGTCATTCAAAGTTCCTTAATTCACACATATTTCCAGGTTTGATAAATTATTTCGCTATCAATTTTGATTTTTCCGTAGATTTATGCAGCTTGAGGCACCATAAAAACATAAACACATTTTCAAAATGAGATGGAAGGAAAGACAAACGAAGAGACAGCCGTGTAACACCCCATTGAAAGGTCAGACGATTGGCGAAATGTCGCCGGAGCATGTCATGCAAGCTATAGATGGGTTCGTGTTGTTTTCTGTAAGGTCATAATCAGTCGCGGTGAGAGGTTTCACACCTAGCGGCACGTGAAACCGTCATGTCGGTGGACGAGAATGAAGGAAAAATTACAGAGGTAATTCAAAAGCAACCGATCCGTGAATTCGCAGATGCTAAGCCGACCTCAGGCGTGTGTTTATGAGCACTTATAGGCTTTGTTTATAAAAAATGTCATTTTACATCTAAAGGTCGGAGTACCTCTTATGTTTGAGTGTACTTTAGAAAACTGAAATGTATTTACACTTATCATTCCCAAACGAATGACTATTACTACATTTTTGATTAACTAATGCAGTGTACACTCGATTTCAAATAGCAGTCAGATGCTTTTAGCAACGATCAGAGAATTTACCCTTTTATTTTTACGAAGCCATTCGACAAGTGTACCTATTAAAAAAAAAAATAAGTAGGAAAAATTGCCACATTACTCGACGGTGCCTCGCCCTCTCTCCAAGTTGCTGCAGAACGACCTTGAGCAGAGACGTTTAAATTTGTATTTTCATTCAGTCGGCCAGGTAACAATAATGTCAGAGAAAACCTGAGGTCCTGAAGAGAGGGAAAAACTCCAGGATGTGTAGAGATGAGAATGGAAAATGCACCAAGAGATATAAGGGACCACCCTCGTTTATGTTGGCAGTGATGTTTCACGATTTTTTATTGTAATTTAAATGAGTGTGGATACGTTTCTGAAAAATTTCGAGCATCATAAGAATACAAAGAACTCACGTACGACATCAACACCTATTCGCACTGCAGTACCTTCTTCAGCTAATCGCATTTTCGTCCCAAATCGTCAATAAGGCCCGTTGCTTCACCCCCTACTCGGTTCCAGCATACCATTCTCTCTTCTCGCCCAACATTCCAGCACCTCTCCATATCACTTTTTAGGTCTGAAAATTTCCTCCACCTTCTAGTTTCCCCACAGACTTTTCCTCCCTCCCTTCCCCTTCAATCCGCAACTTCTATGTCTGTCTTCTTTCGAAATCTTCTCCCTACCCCTCTCCCTCCGTATCTTTCTCTCTCCGGCTTATTTCTTCTATCCCCACCACGTCTCAAAATAACCTTCCCCGCTCTCCTGCAGCAAGAACTTCTGAAAATATTAAGAGACATGGGTAAATGTAAAAAAAACAGACAACGTCACTAGGCGACGTCACCCCAGTGAAAAAAAAACTAGCTAACGTTTCGATGTTTCCGAACCCTCGCCAGGAATGCGATGAGAGGGAGATAGAGATATAAAGAGGGAATGAGGAGGTAAAGAGAGAGAAAGAGAGACGAGAATGGATCAGAACCGTTGTGTGTGAGAGATAGGGGGAGTGAGAAAGCGAATGAGAGGGGGATTGAGAGATAGAGAATGTAGATATATAGTCGTAGTAAGAGAGAGAGTGTGAGAGGTCATTTGGGAGAGAGATTGAGAGTGAGAAAAGTTGTGAGAGAGAGTGGGAGAAAGGAATTGAGACATACCCGTGAGCGAGTGGGAGTAAGAGAGAGAGGGAGTGGGAGAGACAGAGGGAGTGAGAGAGAGGGAGTGAGAGAGAGAGTGAGAGAGAGAGAGAGAGAGAGAGAGAGTGAGAGAGAGAGAGAGGGAGAGGGAGTGGGAGAGGGAGAGAGAGAGGGAGGAGGGGGTAGAG
>WURS02456672.1:0-13837 GCA_011762765.2 Rhinocypha anisoptera | reverse complement strand
ACGACAGACCGCTCAGTGGCACCAGGAGGGAGGTTTAGAATGCGCGAGCTGGGATGCTCAGTAGTCTGTGCGTGTGACTCTCCCAGTGATAGTGGTGGAATCGCAATGTGTTGTTCGGCGCGGGGGACAACAATTGTCATGAACAAACGATGATTAGATTATAAAACCTTTCTCACAAGGACGTCATTAAAAGAAATTTTCTGATTTTTTTTGTGTAATAACCTATCGCGGGCCACAGTAAATGGCACCACGGGGCCGCCATTTGGACAACCCCGCTTTACAGGATGATATTAAATAGACCCTCGATAAGAAGACTCGCTTCCGATAAAGGCGATCGTCCAACTCGTAGGTCCTTAAACCTCATCGACCTGCGAATAAATAAAATAAATAAATCTGCGAATCAAATAAATAAACCTGCGACATTCTCTTCCTGGTTGCCACTTACCCTTCCCCTCGTGCGGCTCCGTAGCGTCCCACACCCAACTATCTCAATCTCCTTGGCATTGTCTTGACGCCGCGAGATCTCTGCCAAGTTCCGTATCCGCCCTCTCCTGCTAAGTACTTGGTTTGCTCTCCCCTCCAATCTTTTTGAGTGACTCATAAACTAATATCGCCCCATGGAAAAGCAATCTTCCCCGAAGATCTACTTAAGCTACAGGGCATTTTACGGTGTAAGGTAGAGTTTAAGGAAATTGAAAGTTTATTATTTTGTTCTTAATGACATTAAATTCAGCCGTTCCCATAATGATCGAAAAAAACACTTGTTATAATTTCACTGAATGGAATTTAATTTCATATTCAGTGGAATTAAAGAAAGTGTTTTTATTTGTAATTATGCATTGTTTTCTATTTGGGATTAATTACATTAAATTTGGACAAAGTATCATTTCGAATCGCGGATATCTTTGTATAACTAACGAATGATGAACGGATTGTTTTCTCAAAAGTATTTACACTGTCTCCTTACTGTACTTACATTGTCTTTTTATGTGTGTTATTTATTATTTATTTATTTTTTAGACGTTAACTATCTTCAGGAAGAATATAGTATTTTTATTAGGCGCTAATAAAATAATGTTGTCGTGCTTTAATACACCTCCACAAGTACAACATAAACGAATTTCAAAAGGTATCGCAAGTTATTAATTCGCAATTCCATTTATTTTCAGTTCTGGGACGTGGGCGATGTATCACAACCAAGTGTACAACAATGGAAACCTTATCCAGAAAGACAGAAAAGTAAATCTTGACCAGCTGAAGGTGAGTGATCTATGCCCTCCGTGTTCTCATTTTTGCGTGGGTAAGCATAAATTATCAGCAGTGGAATTTAGATTTTTTAAAGCTGTGTTTCAGAGGGTAGTGGAGGGACGCTTATTTTTTCGTCAGCTTATATTTATTCAATTTTTTAAATCGTGACTTTTACTTAATCCAATTCCCACCCGATCTTCCGTGGACTCCCGAGAGTTTCGCCTCGAATCTGTGTCAATGTCGCCGCGTGCCTCGATTTGAATTTTCACCTAACGACAAAGCGAATCTCGGCCCTTCCCCAGGTCGGCGACCGAGTCGGAGTGATGAGGACTGACACTGGGACCTTGCTGATGTACATCAACGGAAAGGAAGAGGCCGTTGCATCCAACGTCCCCTACCCGGTTTATGGAGTATTCGAATGCTATGGCGACCTGACGAAAGTGTCGCTGACTTAACAGCTTGGGCAAGAGATGTGAAAGCGATTAGAAAGTGAAGAGGGAAGACACTGGTTGGAATACACTAACAGAGTGAAGGATCAGGTGTGGTGCGGTGGAAATTCATCATTATGAATATAAAGACGTGCAATTTTCCACAAAAATAATTTTTATTAATACCCGGGTTTCAATGTTTTTACATCAGTATCAGATAGACAGATACCTCTCCAGTTATTTTAATTATTCCCTGAAATAGAATTACATAAGTTAAAAAAATGGAATTTTACCTCACACAATATCGGATTCAATGAATACTCCAACATTCTAATTGATATTACGGAAGACTTTTCACGTTTTCAATTCACTCAGCAATCCTTCACTCGGAATTTGGGCTGCCTGCAGCTCTCAATCCTTCCCTATCTAATTTTAATCGCCTCCCTCTTATATTCCGAAAACATTCTTGTTTTAATTTTTCATATTTCTCTCGGCCTTCCTCGAGCGACTGCCCTCCCCTCTCACCATCTTGTCTTCTCCTCTTCTTCCACACTTCCTCCTCTCTCCATCTTGTCTTCTCCTCTTCTTCCACACTTCCTCCTCTCTCCCTCGACCATCTGTCCCCTTTACCATCGCTGTCATATTCCCCAAAACCACGTTCCGTGTAGATACTTTGTCTCCTCCTTCACGGTTAGGGTCTCCGATGCACAGAGTAGCATTCTGCACTCGAAAGTTTTCGCATCCTTATTCCATTCTTGCAGTGCTATCTAAATTGACACAGCATCATTGTCTCCTCGCCGTGAATGCCTTGTTTTGGAGTCTGCTAATCCTCAATTGTCGAAATTGTTCCGTTTTACGCCATGCTGCTTCCAAATTCGGCGAAGGATTTCACCTGCTAATTTTTCTCCCCTTGAAGTCTGCACTCCATTCCGCACTCTAAAGGCCTTTTGTTTTTCATGTTGTACTGGCATCTCACGCTATGACTAATAATACACAAGCCATCCTCCCTGTATGTAAATGTTGCTGCCCGCATGCACATTGACTAGAGACTTGAAGTAAAAAAACAGACAGTGTTACTTCTTTCCCAGGGAGTGAGCATTTGATCCCTATGTGCATTTTCTGTATTGAATTTGAATTGTATTCCATCTGCATTAAGTAGTTCTTCACAGAAGTTTCCACCGTAAACGAGCTGTGATCACTGAAGCGATAAGGTAAAGTATCTCTAAATTTAAGATAAATTGTTTAGATCGAAATGAGAAAGCTGCGAGCTTCTATTCTCCAATATATCCAATCCCTAGATGCTGTTTATACGTCAATCACTCTCGGAGTTCCCAAGTCCTCTCTCACTGGGTAAGCAATTTTACTCAATCTTGCTCCTGAGCTAATGCTTGTGGGTCCACTGGCTATATGTCATCAAGTACGGCTTCCTTTTCCGCGGTAGCTTCATACTCTTTTATGTATTTTATTTACTGGAGGTATAATAAATGAATAAATAATATCACTCATTGTGTTTATATTTGATTTATTTCACACTTTTTCAATTTTGTTTTATTATTGAAAGTTATTAAATATAATTATATACGTTGACAATTTACAAATGTTGTGTTCATGCAATATGACGCACCCATAGGTGTCATTGTAAAAAGTTCAATGTGGAACATTGGTGACGTCTTGAGCAATGGTGAATAAAAAACTCCTGAAAGTAAACGACGCCAAGAGGTCTTCTGCACCAAATCTCTTCCTCCTCCTCATCGGCCTCCAGGAAGATCCTGGAGTGTCCTGGAGGTAGCCCTATTCCTCTTTCTCACCCCAAACTAACACTGGCGCCTCCACCATTTTACTCCAATTCAAATCGTCTTCTTCGGCCTTCGGTCTCAGGCACCCTGAAACGAGGGATCATAATGACGCTATGAGAACACTATCCACCTCCTACTTTCTCTGATTCCGCCTTTTAAGAAAAGATTTTTATTCCGCCACGTACACACTTATTAAGAACCAGATAATTTATAAAAAAGCTAGAGTCAGCGGGGACATATGGGTGGTGACACAGTTTGGTAATGTTTCGGGGAATTTAAATAATTAAGAACAGATTCACGAATGAATTACAATAATTTATATTTGTTTTTTATATTAAAACGACTTTAATCTATGAAACAAATCATATTACAGCTGTGAAAATTGATTAGGCATGGAATAAATTAATCCCAAATGAGTGTAAATAGTTTCTCTGTTTCATTGGTCACAGGTTTATCTTTTCACAGCATTAACTGCGCACAATTCCAATCAGAGAGTGGTTCTAGCAGATTCAGGCTAATAGCCTATGACAACCCTATTTTGAGATTGTAAGGGTCGTCCCGATATTTTGCATTAACAGATTGAGGCAATTGCGTAATCATAGTCTGTGAAATCATATAGTATAAGTAAAAAATATTGTAAATGATACTACTTACACATGATTGCACCAATCACTTGCTTTGCTATCTTAAGCTTATGCCACATTTCTAATAACGTTCTTCGAACTCTCGAAAAACAAACTCGCTAATAAAACAGCATGACATACGATATATGCGTCTCCAATCAAACGCTTACTAAGGTCCTTTGCCATTTTCGTGCTGCGTTGAGATTAAAATGCGTATTTGGTTTCAATGGCACAGATATCCCTGTGCTTCTTTTATAATTTGCCGATGGATAATTTCGTAATGAATTCGAAATTTTCAAGTCAACCTAAAAATTTTGCGGTTTAATGCTACAATTTCGTCCATTATGTGATTAATAAATAATCCGTAAGTAAGGATTCCGTTTGACGGTATCTCCGACTTATGGTGCTGATTATTAATATTTATTGCAAGTTGTATATTTATTTCAATGGTTATTTTTCTGGAGCGTCAATTTCATGTATTTAGACATCGTTCCGCATTATTTCTATAATGTTTAAGCATTATTGTTTTTCTTCCAAATAGTTTTTTCCCCCCGTTGATGATTCCTGACACGTTGGCATGTATGTCGGTTGTCCACCCCCTACCATACGCCACTCCGTGTGCTTAGGTGCTGATTAGGTGTAATACGTAATGCGTGCGAGTGGATGAAACGAAGGAGGTCCAACCAGCGGGAAGGTTAAATTCTATTTAAATGAGAAAAGTTCACTACAAACGAAAAAAACATGTCATGCGGGAACAAATTCAATCAAAAACATGAAAGTTTACATGCACTAACTATTATCTCCGAGCTTGTGGTCATTTTTATTTGGGTAATCAATTGACCGTTGACAAAGTGATAATTCAAATATATCTGTACGACTGTCTATCTCTCAGAATTTATGTACGTGATTTCATCTACCCATGTATGTTTTGGGGTAGGGCTTGTATTATATTTTTGACTTCTTCGCTGAAGTTTTCTTCCTGAAACATGCTAAATAAATTTAACTTATACTTTAACCTACACTCGACGGGTGGTTCCCAAACCAATTTGTCCAATTTGCTTTATACAGAGCTACGTAGGTCGTGACAACCATTCATAAATCTAGCTGCTCTACGCTGCACTCGACCTAACTCCAAAACAACAATCATGCCTCATGAGGGACCCATAATCTCGCGATATTTTGAAATGGGGCCTAAGTAATGAAAAGTAACAGCGCTCTTATTACTGTCTCATTGCATTTACCTAGTACCCTCCTTATGAATCCTAACTTTTTATTTACTTTTTCACAAATTTCCCTAACATGTTTTCCTATATTTAGTTATCGTAACACAATATTTAATATACTCTACCTTATTCAAAATTGTTTCGTTAGTGGTGTAAAAGTTTTCTGGTGAACTCAATTTTCTCAAAAGGTTCATATCGGCACGCACGTTTTCAACTTTAATTCGAACTCCCCTTCCCACACCAGTTATGAATGGCATTTAGGTCGTTAGCTAATGAATTACTGAAGATATACCTGTATGCTACCGCGTCGTCAGCAAAGAGGCGAGGTTTACTGTTGACCACAGTATTAATGTCGTTCAAATCTTGTTTGTCTTGTCGCGTAGTAATTTTAACGAATTTTGATGCCTTGAACTGAAAATTCGATTCCATTTCATGAAATCGCGGTATTTATTTCAGTGCTCGATTCAAATTTATACCAATTGCTCGATTCATGTAATCGAGAATGTTCGGTGCAAGAGGTTCAGGCTCTTTTCATGATGTGATTTATGGAGAACGACGAGGAAATATCTACGGATAATTTCATTTTGATACTGCATAGTATGTCGCACGGGAAGTGGGATATGGAAAGCTAGCTTGATGAATCGGGCTCGAGTCAAGACCGCTTACTGTTGAGAGATGCGAATGTGTGAGCTTTAGTATAAAAAATGCCTCTTGATCTCTGAAGATGATATTTTAAACGCCTATTCCAAGAGAGATGGAGTGTGTGTGTGTGAGAAAGAGAGAGAGAGAACGAGAGAGAGTGAATGAAAGGGAGCTTCTCCAAGGCGGGAAGGAGAACCTTGTGATCAAAAGACGGAACCGCTTATCGAATAAAAGACTCCACTGTTCCGCTTTAACGAACCAAGCCGAAGGGCAGCTCCCAAGTTTGAGTAACTTGGTCCGCACGAAGGGAGAAGATTTAGGGTGCTTTTGATGTTATCGTTCGAAAATTATCATTTTTAAAGCGGAGATTGATATCGGAATGTCTAATCAGAAAGCGGATATCTTTCGCCTTGTCGCTTATATGACTGCATCGTCCATAAGCCTCCGAGGGGACATTAACTGCAATGTCAGAATAATTTCGACGAATGAAGAGGGGGCGGGTCCAACCCCGCGGAAGGGGAGAGAGTTCATTTTGTATCAGGGACCTGAGAAAAGCAAAGGAGAGGTCGTCCAGTCTTCCGCCGGGATTCGAGGGTCCACACAACTCTCTCTCTTTGCTTGTAACCGTATTAGCGAAAGAGGCAGGAGAGAGAAAGAGAGAGAGAGAGCGAATTTCTACTTGGACTAGCGGATAGACCATTAAGAATTCCTTTGGGGGTGATGACGTTTGGGGTTCGACGTTTCGACATGTTCGGGAGGCGCTTCTACGTCGTGGCCATCGCGTTGCCCTGCTGCGTCGCCCTCGCGAGCGCGCTCCGGGAGCTTGGATGCCCCTCCCCCGAGGCCGGAACTAACACGTTCGGGTTCTCCTTCCGTAGCTGGAGAAACGAGAGCGGGGAATGGGTGGGCAGAGTGGAAGGGCGCCGGGAGGCCGGCAACTGGACGCGGGACGTGGGGATGGATTTCAATCACAGCATCGTCGAGTGCGGCGGGAAGCTGATGTTCATCTTCGAGGGATCTTTCGGAGAAGGCGAGCCATTATTCTATAAGTTTCTTCTCTTTGCGTCGACCCGCTTGTAATAATACTAATACATAAGTTAGGCCATTGCGTATATTCTTGCGAAGTCCCGTGGAATCCATAACGCCTGAGACATAGACTATCTTGTAAACGAGTCGGAGCGCTGAGAGCTAGGTTCTTGGACATACGGACCTTGGTCGAGGAGAGGAGAGTGAGTTTTCAAAGCTTTTATGAAGTGTTTTTCCCTGAAAACCGAATATAAGTATCTCTATGTATATAAGTATCTAAGACGGCACAACAAGTACATAAAAAACACAGAAACGCAGAAAAATAGGCACTCACATTTTCTTCTTATTCGGAAGCTTTCGGCCCGTATCGGACCTTCCTCGGCCGTCTGAGAAGAGTGGGAGTGAAGTCCAGTCCCCACACATTCCGCCTTCCGCAACCTTTCCTTCGATAAGTGTTTTTCCCTTTCCATATTAGTCCCTCCCCTACCACGCAACCAACCTAGAAGTAAGAACCCGCGAGCTCTCCTATATATTAACTTTCAGAAGCTTCGAAAATCCCGGGTTGAATATTCACCCCTAGATCACCATTCCCTCTTCTCACTTCCTCCACCCCCAATTTCCCTTTCCCTCCTACTAGAAAACCCCTCTCTGCGTCTGAAAGTGGACAGAAGATCATCTCAGACGGCTGAAGAAGGCCCGATGCGGGCCGCAAGCTTCCGCGTAAGAAGAAAATGTGAGTCTCTTTTTCTGTGTTTCTGTGTTTTTATGTACTTTTTGAGCCGTCTTAGATTATATATATATGATTTTAACGTACACCACATTTGGTACCAAGAACAGCCGTGAAAATGGACAACACATAATAATAATTAAATTTTCAATTACAGTGATGAAATACAATTTTGTCGAAGTCTCTAATCTCTAATTTCCTATCAATCCTAGCCGAATATATGATGAAGCTTTTTTATGTGGAATAAGTAACCTACACAGTAAGCTTAATTGGGTTTTCATGAGTCAGAAAGAAAATTGATCAAGGAAAAAGGTGAAAAATACGATATTTTCAACCTATTAGCTTGTGTTTTCTTGTTCCGGGAGTCTTCAATGAAAAATATTTTGGTACAGCATACCATCTAAGAATACACGAGAGACTCACCTTTTCCTATTCTGTCTTATGTTCAGTATTATTATTCCAACTCCATTAGAACCCATTCCTGCCAATTGGATTTCTATCATTCCTCTGTGATCGGTAAAGTTATTTTTACCAGAGTATTAGTTTAAATAGCTAAATGGTTTATGAGTTTCATTATTATTTTTAAAGTACATTCTTTAACTTAATATGAGATGTTTTTGTTATAAATATCAATAATTGACCCGGGAAACAATTTTTCGACAGTTATTTCTGTATTAGTACCTTCTTCATTTTAAACGTGGCTCCGCGGTGAGGATTCCACATGACGTTATCCGCAGAACGAACTCATTTTTGTTCTCGGGAATGGCCTACTTTCTGTATTAATTCCATGCCCGCTTGGAAGCGCGCGCGTTGAATAAACGAAATCCACTGGTCGTGTCGCTATCCGGTCCTAAATTTCATCCTCTTCGTTCGTTCCTTTTGTGCCCTTGCTTAAGGCCACCTGACACACGATGCATTATCCCTTTCGAGATCTAGTGGAAAACGATATCTCCAAGAATTACGGGATCGTGCGAGGATAAATTAGTTCATCTTCTGTTTTTATTCGAGTGTGCATTCGGAGCGCACGTCGGCCATATTAGCTGTATACGAACTACGTATTAAGACAGCGCTTAGAAGATGAAAAAGAATGTTGCCATTACGTAGAACAAAGTACTGCGACAAAGAGGAAAATTGGAAACGTATTAAAGTAGATAGATTGTAACAATGTTGTGTGTGTGTAATTATTTAATTGAGCCTTGCATGACAATTAGGAGTGGAATGTTGTATGTTATTCAAGTACTAGCGTTAAGCGCCGTGTACAATATCTGCACAGTTGATAGCATTTTGAAAACAGTGGACACGCGGTTGCCGGGACTCGAAAACTTTGCCACTGCTCATCCTTTGAACGTGGACCTCTCCCCGGTTCGCGGACACGGACTTAATCCCCCGTCATGTACCGCGTAAAGACCACTGTTCACCTCGTGATTCCGTCATGAAAGTAAATATCGTATGCCACGAGGGATCATGCTTCGTACTCGTTTGTTACATACTCATTTCGTTCATACCGACATTCGTGTACTGCTTAATGTGTATCGCCGATCTTCTCGAGAATTGCTTACCAAGAATATAATTTTAAAAAAAGGAAAAAATATAAGGGAAGGCCCCACGAGAGGGAGGCCGAAGTGTCGTAGATACTTAAAGAGATTAAATGGAGGACGGGTGTTGGAAAGAAGAACGACCAGGGGGTGTAAGAAAATGAGTATAAGGTAAGGAAGGAAGGTAAGAAGGGCTGTAGCCAACCAACCATCAGATTCAAAGGTTTTTTGACGATGACAAGCAGGGATCATGAAATTCACGAAGGTAGAAAATGAGAAGTGACCATCAGCATGTAAATACTCCTGGAAGAGACTTGACGCATGTACTGATAAATTCAAATCTGCATTTTTTTTCTCTGAAAAAAATCCCTCTTTATAAATAGTTAAATCTGTTTTCTAGCGGTTTCTTCCGCGTATCTTCTGCAGGTAAAAATAATCCCTGAATCCGTCAATTTCGCTTTCTCTTTCTTAATTTGAGAATGCCATCGGACCGCCCTGCACATGGGTTGGCCCGCGAAAAATCGACTGAAGTTCACTATTGAATTCAGTGGTTTTAAGTATTTTTTATAAATTTAATCCGGCGTTAAGGCCCCTTCGCTCTAACGACTCTCAACTGAGTTGCGAATCGCTGCAATGCTCCTACTCCTACTATCGTGTCCATTTTCCTTCGAATGGTACTAACCCTGTGCTGTTGCTTCGCGATTTTATGAACAAGGTTTTTTTCAGATGGATCACGCACATACTTCTCGCTTATGCCCTCTCACGAGAGGGATAACGAAATAAACGAGAGATTTTCACGAGAGAGATCACGAGAGAAACGCCTTTTAGCATTTCAATCACTCGTACCTAAAATGCGTCTGACGAAACCTGTTATTTTGTCAGTACTCCTAGGTACTTGACCGAAAGTACGTAGACTCTTTCGACATCCTCCTCTCTCTTTAACCTTCTACAAGCGCTGACATTCTTTTTAAGCTCTGATCTCAAATTATTGCAGTCGACTCATGACGATCACTTTCCCGAGCAGTCACCATCTTAAGATCCGATTAATCTCGAAATTCCTTCGGAATGTCATACCAGATGATAATTCCGTCACATCTATTCCTATACTATAACAAGGAGATATTGTGGATTGCTGCTCCTAGGGACATTACTGTGGTTGTCTCCCGGTTCCTACCACATGGTAATACCACAATCAAGAATGAAACGAATTTTCACCACGCCTGGGGGGGGGGGTATGGTTGAGTTTTTTTCTCGCACTCAAGAGGACGGTTTCTTGCGAGTCACGTGGTACTTTCTCGAACGGGAAAAAAACGAGTTTTGCAAAACCGATAAATTTTGTCTCCGGTGGCTTTCTGTTTCACGCACGTCTACTGGATAATGCGCGTAATACAATATTTATAAATCCTAAAACCAATCTATAAGCTACTTGCTCCTTCAGCATGCCTCTATGGTTAATTCAATGTAAAGGTAATTGTACAAAGGTACTAATTAACTATGTACAACATATATATGTGTATTTATGAACATATATATGGGTATGCAAGAGAATGGTGTGTGTGTGTGTATGGTTGTATCGTTCTGTGTATTGTGGTCTGTTTGGTTGTGTGCATTGCTGTGTAAAAGGTTGCGTGTATACATGCATGTATATATATATATGTTTATGTTTATGAGGAAACTCATTCGAGCACAATAGAGAAACACACAATAGAGTCTTAATTATTATTTATTTATTTTTTAAAATTTTATATTTATATTTTTAGTGCTGTAAAGCAGGAATGTACATAGGAATCATTATTATTATAATTTAATATTTTTAGTATATTCCCTATGTAATTTTGTCTGTGTATATATGTATATGTATGTATGTTTTCATAATAATTTACAAAATCAATATGACACAATGTAGATACTCTATCAGAGTAGGTTTTCGCAAGGTTTTTCACACCCCCCCTTCTTGTGTGGGTGTTTTCCTTTTCAGTGGGTTTTTTTCATAAAGAATAACAGTTATCTATTCTTACGTTTTTCCCGAGTACTTTTAAATATCGTTTTACACGGTTAGTAATTATAGAATAGTTCACATCCCGTTTTATTGTCGTATTTAAAAAAATATCTTTGTATTTATTTTTTCTTCTGTAAAATCTCTTACTCACTCAACATTATATTTGTGACAAGGGGTTAGGGGTGGAAGAAGGGACTACCTAGTCTCAATCTCGCCCCAATAAAGACTTATTATTATTATCATATAATATTGTAATAAATATTTTAATATTGTAATAAACGTAATAAAAATAATATAAAATATTATTATTATATATGAAAATAATATAATATTGACCAAGACCTTTTACTAATCGACACCCCCATTTAATTATGGGTCTCAATGTTACCCAATAACCAGCAATCGTTGGGTTTCCAATTATCATTTATGACGGGAGGAAGGAATATTGGGTCAATAGGTGAGTTTTTTACTCTGAACTAATTTTTTAACTTGCAATTTTTTTACAGAAAGGCGTACGGAGGATCGGGCTGATAAATTATTCTTTTACCCAAAATGTGGAAAGAACGTGGCCATTACCAATAATGGGCGAACGATCGAGAAGTTAAAGTAAGTCCCGCTAATATTTCGCGGAGGAATAGTGAAACATCGATGGAGGTTAAAAGGTGTTGACTATTATTTCATTCTAAGTTTTCGTAATTTATGCAATTTACACAATACTCTATTTTACAATACAAATTATGAATTCGAGAATTCGTAATGTCGTAGAATTTAGATTTATCCTTTTATATTTCAGTCTTTACTGTAGCAATGAATTTGCAGTTAAATTGAAGCTTAAGAATTGGTATTTAAGAAGAGTTATGTAAATAATTAATCACAAATAATCTTAGGAATAAGGAACACTTACAATTTCTACTTTCATAATCTTCTTTATTTCGACTAGTTTGTGTACAATACAATTTTCAAGCTTTTCACTTGAAAATGGTGTAGTATTACGAAACTACTCGAAATAAAGATTGTTAAGTGGAAATTGAAAGTAATCCTAAGATTATGGATCGTTTTTACCATACCTCACCTGGCTCTATATTGTTTAATCATAAATATATGGCACTTTTCCATTAGTGGAAAGTTGAAAATAGTTTAGTGGAATAGTGCCATTTCTTTTTCATTAATATTCTTCAATTTATCCCTATCACGACTGAAAAACTACGCAATTCATTGGGTTAATCCGTTTATTCATCCATGCATCTCTTTGTAGAACGAAAATATTTTCAAGTAAAGTTTAATTGCTTGACAATATGAATACGTAAGAGTATTAATCTATATGGTTACTAAATCTCGAGCCCGTAGTGGATTTAATGAAGATACCTTTTGAAATAAGTGGTATATTATTACATAGCATCTAGTAATTAATTCCACTATATCCTAAATTCATGCATGTAATGAATGGTAGCGTAAATTCATGTCTGCCTTTATTGCAACTCCTGAGCCTGAGGTGTCACGTCTCAGCGATTATAATTAAATAGGCAAATGCAAATAGAACTAGGTAATGCGTATGATATCGATTTAAAAAGTCATTAACGTATAATAGGTATCATTAGGTAATGTACGTGATAGGAAATATTTGTAAGAAAGTATATGTATACTTTCAGCCAATTATCCCAAATCCCGCAATTGAAACTTTACTCAAGAGTTAAACTCGTCTAATTTGACGATAACACATTGGCGTCGAAACTTGGGTTGTAAACACAAAAAACTCCAGTGGAAATAGCAACGAGTTCATAATTTTATCATTATGTATGGAATACCTTAAAGGGCTTTTTTAAGGTCTGTTATTGGGTGTAACTTTGTAAAAGTAACCTATATGAAAAATAAGTCAGGTCGTTAAAAATGACTTCCGAATGAATATTTTATACCTATCCAATTTATCAACTTACTTCAACTATTTCGTCATAAAATTACGTAATTGTAAGCTTCATTGTTACAATTCCACGATATTCCCTTATGAAAAGGAAGCTCTTTCTCAACCTTTTTCCCATAAATATATACTAAAAAGAGGATTTATCCAACGGCATAAAATATTTCGTGGTACATACATTGCGTGATTTGTTTTTTGAGTGAATTACGATCGGCAAAAGAAATTTCCACGATTCCATTAATAATAATAATTTTTAATGCTCCCTTCGGAAATGAAAAAGCATTACATACATAAAAGATATTGTCAGCATTGATACAATTACGGAAGCATAGTTGTCAAAAACATTGAAATAATATTGAAAAGAATTAACATTATTTAAATTAAACACCAAATTTTATCTTCGCCAAGTAAATTTTCTCTATTTCTGTCCTTTATATTACTAGGCAATGTATTGAAATCTTTGGCTCTATAAAAATAAAACACCATTTGAATAACGTTTGGGGCTTCGGTAAAAACAACAGAAAAATTGTCCCTTAACAAATACGGATGTGGTTTGTTCTCGAATTAGGGTTTATAATCAGTACGTAGAATATGACAGTTCCCTTCAAGGAAGATTCTTCTCTTCCTATTGGCCCCCCAGTGGCGAGATAAGTCTACAAAGTTGTCGTTTTTTTG